>JAJOZX010001491.1:787500-893889 GCA_023014485.1 Bathynomus jamesi
TTTTTATGCAGGAAGGAGGGGCCAAGGGCGAATGCCCGCGAAAACACCCTCACCCATAGAGGAAAAAGAGAGCCAAAATGACGGTTCAGGGTGTTCGAGATACCTAGACATTGCGTTTGAAAGATTGGAGGTCACAGACTCACAGACAGAAGAAAAGATGAAGTAAGAAAAGTTGTTCCGAAGTTGGCCGGTTGAGTAGATGAAAGATTGAAAATATCGATTAACTCTTGCGTGAAAGAGTTGGACAGAAAAGGGATGAGAATGTGTCGAAAGTCTGGTACTGCAAGCTCTCCTTAAAGTAGGAGGGATGCAATTAGAGGGTTCAGAATAGCAGTGTCCGTTACAATAGCAATAATAAAGAGAGAGCGAAGCAACATTGCGGCGAGGAGAGTGGGACTGAAGACAGGCAGTAAGAGACGTGGATTTAATGAGACGAAAAGCCTTTGATTTCACCCGATCAAGCAGAGCTGTGTGGGTTGAGCCACCCCACACAGTAGAAGCGTACTCCATACAGGGGCGGACAAGACCCCTGTACAAAGACAGCAACTGAGTGGGGGTAAGGAAACTGCGGAGCCAGTACAGCACACCTTACCTCTTAGAAGCTGTTTTTGAAAGAGCGAATATATGATCTTTCCAAGAAAGATCACGAGAAAAAGAAATATGAACACTTTTAAGAGAAGAGGAAGGAGTGAGTTGTATATTGTTGAAGGTAAGGGGATAGTAGTGTGGAAGATTGTGACGAGTAGACAGGTGGAGGAACCGAGTTTTTGAGGCATTGAAAGCCACAAGGTTTCCTCTGCCCTACTCAGAGATAGTAGAAAGATCAGAGGTCAGGTGTACCATAACCGTCCCACGCGAATCATGGAGTGACTGTTGAGAAGGACGCTTTGTCCTTTCTTTGTCCCTTCTTTGGAACAGACTGAATAAAAGCGAATTTCCAACAGGAAGTAAAAGTACCAGATGAAAGGGAAAGACAAAAGAGTTTTCCAAGGCAGGATGTCAGCACAGAAACAGTTCTTGAGAACAGGAGGGATAACATCAGGACCGTACGCCTTCCTACAGTTGAGCTCAGATAGGGTAGAAAGAACATCTTTGGAAGAGATTCTAATTTCAGACATAATTAAATCAGAGGGAGTTGGAGATGGAGGAACAACACCGGAATCGTTCAGGGTTGTGTTGTAAGCGAAAGTTTGAGTGGAGAGTTCAGCTTTGTCAGGGGAAGAGCCATCATCTGAACTATCAGAATGGAAAAGAGGAGAGAAAGCAGTAAAGTTGTTGGAGAGGTTATTGACTGGATGCCAGAGAGCGTGAGAAGAATTAGAATTGGATAAGTTTTCACATTTTTGTCTGATAAAGGAATTTTTTGTCGAGTCGAAGAACAGACTTTGCACAATTCCGGACAGAAATATTACAATGTATAGTAATTTAGAATATCATCAAAGTATAATTAATGCCATCATATAACTGCCTATATGTGTGTGTGTTAATTTGAATTACTGATTCTGTGTGTACAGTATTTTAAAACTGATTTAGGAACAACAGTAAAATAATAACGAGATTTGTAGTGAAGAATATAAATTATTTACAAGAAATTACATCGCTTTAAAAAATTTTCCCTTGATTTGAAATAATACTCGTATAGGCTGTGAGACACTTAAATTTCCACTTAACTCAGAATTTATCGTATCACAAAAGCATAATTTTTCGCATGGGTTTTAAAAGTCTTGTTAAAATTACCTATGTCTGCAAGCAGGAAATGTTTCTGATTTAAAATTTACCAAAAGTTTGGAAGTATTTTCTCATTTGAGTTCGTGTTTTTCGTAACTTTATACTGTCAAAATTTTGAGAGATGTCAGATTTTTAACCACTTTTATGAACCTTTGAATGGTTTATTTAACGAAGAATATAAAATATTTAATTGATCAAATTACAACTTGTATTTATTTAGTATTAATTATTTCTTTGTTTCTTTTTATCTAAAACTTGTTAGCGTATTAACAGAAAATCAGCATTCAGCAATTATGTTGGTTGGAAGCATCTTTACGATTTTAATGTATTTAATTTGTTCGGGTTTTGCACGAGGTAAGAAATATTTCATTTGAAAAAAAATTTATATATTTTCATTTGTTTATGAATCACTCTTTTATTTCTAAAATATATTTACCTTTTCCAGAAATCGTGTTTCCAGAGTCCTCTACCGGATCCTGTCAAACAGCTTCCGGTACACAGGGACAATGCTTGGAAGTCTGGAAGTGTCCTTCTTCAGCCAAAGGTGAAAAGCCGACTCACTGTGGGTTTAACGGAAACATACCTGTAGTTTGCTACCCGTTATCTTCCGGTAAGATTGTGGATTATGCACTACACTAACAAAGAAATATTTGTTTTCGCCTTTTGCTTACGGCGGAAATAATTATCAGTAAGATTACTTAAATAGGAAAATCCGAAACGTTTATTCAGAAAAAGGACGCAAGTTACACAAAATTTTACAAAATGTTTCAATTTTTTCTCTACTATATACAGTAGATACCTAATGTGGGAAGAGCATATAATTCACATTTTTCTAATCTGAATATGTCGTTGAAAGAATGGGAGGTTTTTTAGGCAAAATTAAGGGGATCCACTTTGTTTATTACATAAAAGAAGTGAAAATAGCAAGTACTACTGCTACTACTACTGCGGCTAATAATAATAATAATAATAATAATAATAATAATAATAATAACAAACAAAAGGTACAAATTTACAAAATTGGTATTTGATTATTTTGCAGAATTTGGCATGAAATAACTAATTGCATATTTTTTAAAATAACAAAAAATAAGATAAACTATTAAATTAAAAGTAATTAATGCTATAAACATATTTTACATATTTAATTATAAAATGGGAACTCATTTTCTTTGAAAATTTTTGTTATTTGCGAAATAGAGTCAGTGATGAAGCCTGGCTGATATTCAATTCCATTGTATACAATGTCAACATGTTCTTTTTGCAATCTTTAACGAAATAAAACTAATTATTAAAGTATACTAACTTTTTGAAAGCTATAAAAGTTTATGATACAGAATCATCTTCATTCATAAATTTAAAGCGAATTGCATCAATCACATAGGGCCTATTTCAATTATGTGATTACTGTTACATAATGATTGAGATTTTATTTTTTATGATAAAGTGTAAAAGTTACATTTCATGTGAGGTTTCAATTAAAAATTTATCGTTTATATTTGGAGGAATTATTATTATTACAATATATTTAAAAATATTCGGAAATTCTTTTGTTTACATCTATTGTACCTTTATACCTTTGTTGTTGCAGTTGTTAAAGAAAATGTTACAAGCGGACTAACCAGGTTATATGAAGTTGCTCCACCAGAAAAAAACTTCGGTCGTCAAAGTAATCATCTTTCAGTCCATTAAGTATAAACAAACATTATGTACAAAGGCTTGAATTCAGCAAATCAAAATAAACAAATTACAAACAACAACAATAACAAAACAAAGCTTCCAATAATAAAACAATATTTCTTATATTACTGTTCAAACTATCTGTTTGCATATCTCTGACTATTGGTCATCCTCCTTTCAGGATTTCGGTGAAACTTTCGCTGTTCCGCTACACATATCAAAAGCTTTTGATAGAATCTGGCACAAATCTTAATTCTAAACTGCCCTCCTCCAGTTTCTATCCTTCTCTCTGTGCCTTCATCTCTAATTTCCTTTCTGGCTGATCTATAATTGCGGTTGTAGCTGGCCACTGTTCTTCTCCTAAAGCTACCAACAGTGGTGTTCCTCAGAGTTCTGTCGTGTCACCCACTCTTTTCCTTTTATTTATTAATGATCTTTTAAGTCGCGCTTCCTGTCCTATTCACTCCTATGCCGATGATTCCACTCTTCACTTCTCCACCCGCTTCCCAAAGCGTCTTTCAACAGTCACTCCATGATTCGCGTAGAACGGCTATAGTGCGCTTGGTCTCTGATCTTTCTGCCATCTCTAATTGGGGCAGAGAAAACCTTGTTGCTTTCAATGCCTCAAAAACTCCGTTCCTCCATCTGTCTACTTGTCGCAGTCATCCACACGACTATCCCATTACCTTCAACCAGGGCCGGTTTTAAGCCGATTAGACCGATTTGTTCAAATTGGGCCCCGCGCCCCGAGGGGACCCCGCGCACGCGCTCGAGTGGGGGACGCTATGATGAATTAATGAGTGTCCAGTGTGCACGAAGTTTCTTGTTACTGTGAAGGCAGTGAAACTATTCAGTCCGTCCTCGTATATCTATGTTTCAATGTTTTATTGCTAATCGTTTGTTTATTTGTTTTGTAATTTCAGTTTATCGTCGCCGTTTAGCTTTTTTAAAAAAAAGGTAATTTGTGGACGATATTAAAACCCTCAACACAGAAAGAGCGCTGTTAATGAGATTATATAACATAAAGCTTGGAATGTAAAGTTGTGTTGTTTGTTAAATATGTCCAAATTGTTTATATGTCCAAACTGCAAACTTGAAGTGTCTTAAGCCTGCATGTAACAGAGAAACGTGGTGGTAAGTAGATCCTACATATTAATTAACTAGTTTTTGCCTCATTATCATAGAGAGCATTTACATTTCTATTTACTAGAGCTTGTTCTTTTGCCCCCTGCGCTTTTCTTCTTACTCCCAGGCTTTTAAAAATCATGAAATCTTTTGCTTTAATCATTAGATGCATACATGCACATCTTTATTATTTTTCAGTGCCAGGGAGTCTTTATTGTGAATGATTTTGTTTTTTGTTTTGTAATTTCAGTTTATCGTCGCCGTTTAGCTTTTTTAAAAGAAAAGTAATTGAAAAAGCCCTTACATCATCGTCATCATGGCAAGCACAAGCAGAGATAGAGACAAAGGGCGAAAGTATTTGAGCGGCAATCAGAAACGAGCACTGGCCAAGGCTAAGGCAGCTGAAAATGAAAAACAAAGAGGTGCTCTAGCGAAATTTCTTGTCACTCCAACTTTGAAACGACAACGGGTAGAGGGCCCCGCTAGGCGCTAACAATTTTCTAATTGGGCCCCGCACTTCCTAGCGCCGGCCCTGCCTTCAACAACACACAACTCATCCTACCTTTTCTCTTAATATACTTGGTGTTTCCTTTGGACCTTTTCCAGTTTGTGTACCGTTTTTCATATATTTTGACAGAATATTTTTCGTTAAAACTAACGAAAATATCACGACTTAACCTAACCAATTATCAAGGGCGTACAGTTGATCTATTAGTAAATACTATTCCAGAAACAAACAATGTTATAATTAATAATAGATGAACTGTACGCCCTTGATAATTGGTTAGGTTAAGTCGTGATATTTTCGTTAGTTTTAACGAAAGTATTCTGTCAAAATTGGTTGAGGGGGGGGGAAGAACCTACAAGTACCCCTTTTTATTTCAGATGAACTTTGTGTTTGTGTTCCAAATTGGTTGTTCAAATTGGTTGTTTATCTGAAGAAGCAAAAAATAAATTATATGAAAAACGGTACACAAACTGGAAAAAGTCCTTTCCTTTTCTCGTGATCTTTCCTGAAAAGATCACATATACTCTTTTTCCAAAACAGATTCGAAGAGGTTTAGCGTGCTGTACCACCTCCGCAGTTTTTTCACCCCCGTTCAGTCGCTCTTTCCGTACAGGGGTCTTGTCCCCCAATGTATGGAGTATACTTCTCACGTATGAGGTGGCTCAACCCACATAGCAGCACTTGACCGAGTGGAATCAAATGCTTTTCCTCTCATTAATTCCACGCCTCTAACTGACTCTCTTCAATCCCTCTCTCTTGTCCGCAATGTTGCCTCACTCTCTCTTTACTATCTCTATTATAACGGACACTGCTCTTCTGAACTCTCTAATTGCATGCCTCCTCGTTTAAGGAGAGCACGCAGTACCCGACTTTCGACACATTCTCATTCCTTCTCTGTCCACCTCTCTAACGCAAGGGTTAATCGGTATTTTCAATTTTTCATCATATACTCAACCGGTCAACTCTGGAACACTCTTCCTAATCCATCTTTCCCCCGTCTATGACCTACACGTCTTTCAAACGCAGAGTGTCTAGGCATCTCGAAAACCACGGACCTTGATTTTCTCTCTCTTCTTCTTCTATGGAGCGGACGCTTGACCCCTCCTTCGTGCATAAAAACAAGAACTACTGTAGATTTATTATCTTGTTTTGTTTGTATGGTTAAAGTATCAAATTAAGCACACTGTAAACAGAAAATTCCGAAAGCATTGTCGAAGATATATATATATATATATATATAGTAATTGAGGAAGTACAAGAGTTTAAGTATTTGGGTCAAACTATTACCAGCTTCTTGAGTGATGACTCGGATATAAGAAAACAATCTCGAAGCCTTTGTGCTGAAGAGAATATGACTATAAGGGACTTTCGGTTCTGTACAAGTGAAGCTAAAGACACTCTTTCGAACTTTCTGCAGTAATATATACGGACAGCAACTCTGGGTGAATTATAAAAAAGGTTCTGGTAGAACCCTAAATTTGCTGTACAACAGGGGTTTTAGACTTACATAAATTACCCCCGAGATGCTCAGCTTCGGAAATGTTTGCTACCCACAATGTCCCGAGCTTCCCGAAGGTAACAAAACGTGCTCAATACAGTCTAATGCAAAGAATTAAAAAATCAACCAACCCGATTATCGAAGCTATCCATGAGTCCCGCCGTTTATCCTCTAAATTATGGAATGCTTGGTACGAAAACGTCTGTCTGTAGCTCCACTTAACTTCGACATAACTGTATTATTTGTAATGAACTGTATATATTTCTATCCTTAGTATGTGAACTGTCATTGTATTAATAATATTTGTCATATGGACTGTAGTCTGCCAATAAACATTTTCATTTTCATATATATATATTTTTTTTTCCTACAAATTCCATACAAATGTTTTTGTAATATTTACAGAATATATATATATATATATATATATATATATATATATATATCCACAGTATGTACGGTATATATATATATATATATATATATCTGAACAGCATGAGCCATAAGCTTTAGGCTTTACTGGGCTCTCAAATTAATTATAAGATAAAAGCAATTCATATATAGGTTGTTACGATTTGGTACTATATTATGATTAATTATTTATCACATATCTTCGTAGTTACGGTGATGGAATATTTAAATAAAATTAATTATGGTTGTGATTACATATAAGATAACGTAAGTTTTATTATTATTATTATTACCATTATTATAAGTATGTGTAAGTAAAAAATTAGACAGAAAAAGTGAACACAGTATTTAATCCCTAAATGCATTAGTACGAATTCAGTATTCCTTTATTAAGATCTTTATTAATCTTTATTTATTATTTATTATTTTCTTTATTAAGATTTAATTTTGTTTTTAAAGGCACTTACGTGAGGGATATTTTGAAAAGCTATGCATAAATTATTCCATAATTTCAACCCTACAAAAATAGATGATTTTTTGAGATGTACAGGGTGTCCCGTAAGTCTGGACCCATAGGGAAAAATAATAAAATTACAAAATAGTCCAAAAATTTATTTATAATATATTTTTTTATTATTTTTATTATTATTTTTATTATTATCTTACTCCGCTGGAGTTTTATTTGTGGGGCCACTTGAAAGCCAAAGTGTACGAGGTCAAACTTCAGAACATTTTCCACCTTAAAGCACGCATTGTGGAGGCGTGTCAAGAAATTTCTGCGACTGTGATTCAGAAAGTGCTGTCGCAGTGGAGATTACGTCTTCAACTATGTGTGCGACACAACGGCGGACACTTTGAACAGATTATGTAATAAATTTTTGGACTATTTTGTAATTTTATTATTTTTCCCTATGGGTCCAGACTTACGGGACACCCTGTAGACAATCTAAGGTGAGGAATAACGTGCCTATTTCTCTGTTTAGTTTAATATGAGTGAATCTCTCGATAAATTACAAAAATATTTATGTATCCACGCGAAATTAATTTTTTATTCATAGATTTATAAATAAAAATGTGTCAATTTTATTGTCTTCCATTTTTAATAATTTTAACTCTTAAAGAATGCACTGTTATGGCGAAGAAAATTTGAATCAGATAATATCCTCATTGCTCGCTTTTGAACAATGAAACTATTGTCTAATACGTTATCAGCGGTATTTCTCCATACATATTTGCACTTCATCATATTAGGAAGAACAAAAGTAAGGTACAAAGTTAATAAAAACTTGTTTAGGAACTATAAATGGAAGTTTAAACATTATACCAACACTCCTAGAAATCTTTTTATATACAGGGTGTCCCGTAAGTCTGGACCCATAGGGAAAAATAATAAAATTACAAAATAGTCCAAAAATTTATTACATAATCTGTTCAAAGTGTCCGCCGTTGTGTCGCACACATAGTTGAAGACGCAATCTCCACTGCGACAGCACTTTCTGAATCACAGTCGCAGAAATTTCTTGACACGCCTCCACAATGCGTGCTTTAAGGTGGAAAATGTTCTGAAGTTTGACCTCGTACACTTTGGCTTTCAAGTGGCCCCACAAATAAAAATCATAATAAAAATCATAATAAAAAATAATAAAAAAATAATAATAAAATAATAATAATAACTTAATAAAAAAATATATTATAAATCCCTATGGGTCCAGACTTACGGGACACCCTGTATATAATTGAATATGGTCCTCCCACTATAAATTCTTATCTAACATAAAGCCTACAAATTTCGGTACATAAGTTTCTTTCACAAAAGGTTCTTCGACAATCAGGTTGTGAATATTTATCCTTATTTTGTTACTGAAAATCGTAAAAAAAAATTTATTGAATTTGGAAAGAGCTTATTTGAGGTCAGTCATTTCACAGCTTTCGTAAGTTCTGTTTTATAAACAGTATAACCTGCGCTGTATTGATATTTTTACAAGAAAAGGACAAACTTGCATCGTCGGCAAACATCATGAACTTAAGAATATCGAAGAATGCAGGAGGTCATTTATATATACATTTTTATGCAGGAAGGAGGGGGTCAATGACCACATAAGCTCCCGGCCCCAAGAAGAAAAAGGGAGTCAATGAAAATCTAAAGTTTTCAAGATGCCTTGAACTGCGTTTGAAGATTGGAGGTCATAGACAGGGGGAAAACGATTGACGAAGATTGTTCCATAGTTGACAGGTTGAGTAGATGAAAGATTAAGAATGCCGATTAACCCTTGCGTAGAAAGTTGGACCGAAAAGGAATGAGAATGTGTCGAAAGTCTGGTGCTGCGTGCTCTCTTTAAACGAGGAGGCATGCAATTAGAGAGTTCAGAAGAGCAGTGTCCGTTATAATAGAGATAGTAAAGAAAGAGTGAGACAGCAGTGCGGCTAATAGAGATGGAGTGAAGACAGTCAGTAAGAGGCGGGGAATTGATGAGACAAAAAGCCTTTGATTCCATCCGGTCAAGTAGAGCTGTGTGGGTTGAGCCACCCACACACATGAGAACCGTACTCCATACGGTGCGACAAGACCGCTGTACAGAGACAGCAGCTGAGTAGGGGTGAAGAAATTGCGAGTCGGTACAGCACACCTAATCTTAGAAGCTGTTTTAGAAAGAAAGTATATGCGATCTTTCAAGGACACGAGAAAAGGAAAAACGAAGAATATTAATAGAAGAGGAAAGAGTGAGTTGTCTATTGTTGAACGTAAGGGATAGTCGTGTGGAAGATTGTGACTAGTAGACAGATGAAGGAACTGAGTTTCTGAGGCATTGAAAGCTACAAGGTTTCTCTGCACCTATCAGAAATAGTAGAAAGATCAGAGACCAGGAGCACCATAACCCTCCCACCCGAATCATGAGGTCATTGTTGCGAGGGACGCTTTGTGAAAAGGGTTGAGAAGTGAAGAGTGATTCATCAGTATAGGAGTGAATAGGACAATGCCATTCAAAAGATCATTAATAAATAAAATGAAATAGTGGATGACAGTTCAGAGCCCTGAGGAACACCACATTTAATAGCTTTTGGAGAAGAACAGTGGCCATCTACAACCGCAGCTATAAATCTGCCAGAAAGGAAATCAAGGAAGCAGGCACAGATAGAAGGATAGAAACTGAAGGAAGGCAGTATGGAAATTAAGGATTTTAAGACAGATTCTATCAAAAGCTTTTGATATATCTAACGCAATATCAATGGTTTCACCGAAATCCCGAAAGGAGGATCACCAAGAGTCAAAGATATACAAGATCTCCAGTAAAGCGTCCCTTACGGAAAACATACTGACAATCTGAAAGAAAGATTGCCAGTACATAAGTGTTTAAGAATTTTCCTATTAAGGGTAGATTCAGACACTTTAGAAAGGTAAGAAATCAAATAATTTGGACGATAGTTGGAGAGTTGAGAGCGGTCACCCTTCTTTGGGACCGGCTGAATGAGAACGAACTTCCAGCAGGAAGGAAACGTACCAGATGAAAGGCAAAGACGAAAGAGTTTGCCTAGGCACGATGTCAGCACAGAAGCATAGTCTTTGAGAACAACAGGAGGGACAGCATCAGGACCGTACGCCTTCTTAGAGTTGATCCCAGAGAGGTCAGAATAGGCAGCTTTGGAAGAGATCCTAATTTCAGAAATAATTAAGTGAGAGGGAGTTGGAGATGAAGGAACAGCACCGGAATCGTACAAGGTTTGGTTGGAGGCGAAAGTCTGAGCGAAGAGTTCAGCTTTATCAGGAGAAGAGACGGCAACTGAGCCGTCGGAATGGAAATGAGGAGGAAAAGAGGAGTGAAAGAAGTAAAGTTGCTAGAGGTTCTTGGCTAGGTACCAGAAAGAGCAAGAAGAATTAGAATTAGATAGGTTTTCACCTTTTTGTGAAGGTGAAGGCGCAGGCGACCCATTTTCATTTCTCATGGTCTCGAAAGTTTGTTGACTTACAAGATGAACACCTTCTAGCCGAAGTATTTTGATGGTGCGATGGTGACTCTTTATCTTTAATAATAATAATCTGAGGTCCTGAAAAGTATGCCACTTTCCCAAGTCTTTTTAGCTTCCCTGAGTTTAGGAATCATTCCTTTCTTCATTCTATAATTTTTTAGTATTTTTCAATTTACTAATAATATTCCGAACCTCATTAGAAGTAGCAGGAAAAAAGAAAATAAATTTTGTGGACTGAGGAGCGTGTGATCCAACAACAATTGGTCATTCTTTGGTAGTTGTGAGCGAAGTTTTTCGGCTATTGATGTAAAATGGTTGTTGATAGAGTTTGCAACAGTGATACCATTAGTAATTTTTTGGTGACCAATATTCAGTTTTTCTATAGATGTCATTTCAATTCTGTTTTTGATAAGACTGTTTATAGTTGACCATACATTCTTCATGTCTCCTTTATGCTTGGAAAATTGATTGTTATTATTATGGTTATATTTTTAAATTTTGATTAATTTGGTTAATTTGTTTCCACATTGCGTATACTGTAGTTTTGGGATTTTATTTTGCTTTATTTTATTTCATTTTGTTTGAAAATGACCTAAAATGATTGATATCGAGACAAATAATATTTTCGTTGAAAGCCATTTTCAAATTAATTTAAAGACAATATCAACAAATAGCGAATACCAGTGAAATATGCAGAATTATCGCTTAGATGAAGTAACATTTCGAGATTTGAGAATTGAGATATTAGGCGGAACCAACTGCTTGCCTCTCGAATTGGGATTAACAGACGCCCCATTTGCATTTTCATTGCCTCGAAGGTTTGTTGGCTTACAAGATGAACACCCCCAAGCCGCAGTACTGTACATCGATGGTACGATGGAGACTCTTTATTTTTAATAATAAGCAAGGTCCTAAAAAATATGCCACTTTCCCACGTCTTCTGGCATCCTTGAGTTTAGGCATCATTTCTTTCTTTTTCTACATATAATTTTCTTCGCAGACATCATCGTTGGCGAAAATATTGAAACCTTTCAACTTGTTCCTGTTTCTAAAAATTTGGGCCCTCTAAATTCGTCCTTACAGATGACTTTTATCATTGCGGTTGTGTGCTTGGCTTTGGTGTTTCCTTTATTATGGGAATTGGCCTTAGTTGGTGGAGTATGATTTTTTTTTAATCTACAGGCGCTTTTGATTTTAACATTCCCCAATTTCAATTATCTCTGATAATGTCTTCCACCTTCTGCCTGAGCTTGGGTACCTATTTCTCTTTACCCATCTACCATCCCAGATACGTAACATTTTTAGCGCGAGATTTATCATCAGAGCAACAAATCTTATTTTTTATTACGTGTTAATTTTTTATTAATTCTATAATCTGATTGTTTATACTCACTGAATTTAAATTTTATTTAAAGTCTTTTAATTCCTCATGAGCAAACTGGATACTCTACTCAAGTCTATATTCTTGTAGTTTAACTTAGCATTGTCAATATTTAATAATTCATTGTCATATTGAACCACTTTTATTACTGCTTCGAGGTCTTTTATTATTTTATTAATTATTAGAGAGTTACTTTCGGGGTCATGATAAAGGAATTTAAGGTACTAAAAACTCGCTCGATACTGTCAGTTAAATGATGGTAAATGGTTTTTGGTTATTCATAAGATTTACACAATAATTTGGCGCAGACGTTAAAATTTGTAAATAAAAGTAAATAAAAGCTCGTTCGTCCGTTTGTATTTCCAAGGACGGCATGTGCATGCGTTTCTTTTGTTGCGCTAGGGCTTCGGCTATTTGGCTCTGTATGGTATAAGGTTTACAATATTAGTGTAAAGTATATTTTTTTAATTCCAGTGGGACACGGTATACTATGACAGGATAGTCTGAATAATTGGAAACTGAGACACGCGCAAAAATGTAATTGGTGTACAGAAAAATAATTAATGATTTGGAAAAAATATTTTAGGAAATATTTAACTTTTTAATGAAAAGGGTCAAATTTGACCCCGCCATACCATGTACGTAATTTAACCCCCGCCATACCAGTTGAGGGATAACTTCATTATGTGATGTTATCTTATTGCAGAAGAATAACGATTTCTTTTTTCTTAAAAAAATCTGTAGTTTAACGTTTGGGTCTCCTCTTTAATTCTTTTAAAACTTTATAGCGAAGAGGCTTACATCTGTTTCTTCCTTAAAATTTATTATACAGTATAATAATAATAATAATAATAATAATAATAATAACAATAATAATATCCAAATTCTATTTCGAGAACTTGGATGAAGCGGAACTCATACGAAAGAATAAATAGAGTGGAAACAACTTCATATATTTTTTCATCCCTGAAAAAATATGTATGAAAATCATAAGTTTCAGCTGATTCAGGAAACGAGTTGAGAAATAAATGCTAACAAGTATAAAGTAGAGCTTTTCACTTATAAGCCATTCATAAGTTTTATTAGGGTTACAACAAATTTCAGAAAAACATTCCTTAACAGCAGAATACTACTGGACAAGGATGAAGGAACGCGAGATGGCGTCCTCCACAAGTAATGTAAACAATGACAAATGAGAAATTCATAATGTTAACCGGACTGGTGCAGTCTAGGGCATATCATACTTTTCCGAGTCCGAATTTCACTTTGGCTAATATGTATTTTTATGTAAAATTTAATTCTAAGAAGGGTTTCTTTTCTGCAACTTTTCCCAAAAATCGCGTTATCATGTTCAAAATTGCGGTTTTCTGTTCTATGTTGAAATATCGAATATTCAATTGAACACAACCTCATATTTTTAACCCTTTATCGTAATTTGTTGCCAATTACACACATTAACTTTGCTTAACTCTTACACAGGTTTAATACATACATAAGAAAAAAAATCTACTCCATTTGAATCTTTATAACCATTTGGACGCAGAAGACGAAGTTCATCATTCTCTCAATAGATGGCTCTGAGCAATTACGCCAGTCATAATTGTGAAGTAGAAGTGAGTGGACGCCATTTTTTTCGGTAAGGCCGGTCATCTTTCCAAAGACAAGGCTTACTTGGCCATAGATGGCATGAAAATCTGGAGGGCCAAGGAGGAAGTAATGGCCTCATCAGTTGAAGCTCTCACGCAGAGGTCAGAGGAGAAGATCTCTGGGATATTCTTTGATGTCAAGCAGGATAGGAACACAAAGGTGTTGAAATATGACGAAGTGACGGAGATTTCATCCTGGCAAAGTGATCGAGGAGCATTACACTATCACGTGGGAGCCTCAAGGAAAGTACCTCTTCCATTTCACTCCCGAGGAACCTGAGGAAGGAGAAAAGCCTGCTCATAAGATCGCTCAGGGCTTGCATGAGTGGCTTCTGGATCACGGAGCTGACGAGAGCCTTGTAATGATTGGAGGAGACTCTACCAACACCAACATGGGGTTGTTTGGAGGCGCCATAGCCCTATTGGAGAAGATGCTGGGTCGCAAGTGCCACTGGATGATCTGTCAGCTCCACGTGAACGAGCTCCCCCTGAAGCACTTAATTATCAAGCTGGACGGCCCTGTAACTCCCCGGTCAGGCTTCAGTGGGTCTATTGGAAAACTTCTTGAGAAAGTGAATGAACTTGAGGTCAACTTCAACTTCAAACCAGTGGAAGGAACTGAAGATATCATAGAGCTGCCAGTAGAGATGGTCAAATCTCTCTCCACAGACAAGCACAACTGCTATCTTCTGATCAAAGCCATCAAGTCTGGAAGTCTCAGTCCACAGTTGGCTGGTCTCAAGTGCGGACCTCTGAACCAATCCAGGTGGCTCACTACTGTACAGGCCATCTTGCTGTTGTGGATGGGGGAGCACGGACTGAAGGGGGAGGTGTTGAGGAGGCTCGAGGTCCTCGTGAAGTTCTGCCTTAACTTCTACTTCAAAATGTACCACGACATCAAAGTGAAGCACCACCTCAAATTTGGTCCTGCACACGTTTTTTCAAGCCTGAGGCTGCTAAGGAACCAGACTACCGAGGTCAGGAACATCATCTCTGCTGCAGTGATAAGAGGAGCTTACCACGCACATCCTGAGAACATCCTGGCTTCATTCTTGTGTAGTGAGGATGAGCATCAGAGAGCTTTGGCTGTGAGCCAGATAGAGAAGATCAGAGAAGGAAGAGACTTTGGTGATACGACAGTGAGGCCCCATAAAAATCCCAAAGTCAATCTGCAAGCCACTTCACCTGAGGATCTCATCAACTGGGAATCAGAGAATATTTACGAGCCTATTTTCACCTGCAAGATGACCTTGACTGAGCTCGAGGATCTCAGGAAAACTCCACTCAAAGTGGACGCTTTCTCTGTTCATACTCAGTCCTGTGAGAGAGCTGTACAGGAAGTCTCAACTGCTTCCCAAGCTGTGTACGGTCACGAGAGGAGAGATGGGTGGGTGAGAGCCAGGATAGCCATCGAGAAATGCTCCCAATGTTCAGATCGAAACAGGACATACTTAAGAGCTTTTCAGGTTCGAGTGGCTGATGAAGAGGCTGAAGCCATCGTTAATGCTCATAAGAGCTGAAAGTCCTCATAAGATCAATATAAGATCTTATGAGGCCACGCTTTTCAGGGATCCAGGAAGAACAGGCGTGTAAACCTACACGTGCAGGTGGCAAGTCTCCCGCTACTCGATCAGAGTAGAGCTGGTGAGCCGCGCCTATTCTTTGAAGAAAAACTTAAAATTCTTAAGTTTTACGTGAAATCTAAACATTTTTTCAGCACCCAGAGGTGTTGAAACACGCAAGAAAGCAAGGATGAGGTAAAAAAAAGCAGCTTTTAGACTAAATCATATGCAGAACAGCTGCGCGCTTTGGTTTGGGTGCCCTGAGGCTGGGTTAGGCAGCCTTCAAATCAGAAAATCGCGATTTTGACCATAAAAATGAGATTTTTCGGAAAAGTTGCAAATAATAAACCCATCTTAGAAATAAGTTTTACATAGGAATACATATTAGCCACTTTGTTTTTCCAAAATTTCAACCCTGAACCCAGAGTATGATATGTCCTACTGGTGCACGAAAGAAAAATACCAATAAATGTGGAAAATGCGAGCTAACAGTTAAAGCGAATGATAAAGCGATAGAATGTGAGTTATGTAACTGCTGGTTTCACATCAAGTGCGAGAATATTCCTGTTCAGGTCTATAAGTTTATGATGGAAGAAGAGGCAGGACACCAGCTACATTGGAACTGCAGTTTTTGCAAAAGAGGGTGTGAAAAAATATTTAATTACCTAAAGAAAATAGAAGTACAACAGTTGGATTTAGACACAAGACAGATAGCTATGGGGAGGAAATCTCAGTTTTACATGCGGCTTTAGGGAAGGAAATACTAGCATTGAAAGAAACTGTCAAGGAAGAAATGGAAGGTAAGAGAGAAGTAGAAAAGAGATTGAATTCCCTGGGGCTAAGGTGAACCAATCAGGTGAACCAAGTCAGTCAGTAAACATAGGTGATGCAAATAGCTATGTACATAATATAAATACATTGGATGTTTTGTTTAGCAATATTGATGCTTTGACTGTTGATAAGCTACAAGAGTTAAAGTGTGATATCAGAAAAGAATCCAGATATTATATCGCTCCGGAGATAAATCCTAAACATTCAAGGTAGGAAGATACTTATCTGAATTTAAAATAGAAGGATATGAAGTCGCTAAAAATAGAGCCAGCAGAGGCATGTTGATGTACATTAGAAATGAAGTGAAATATACACCAGTGACTTTGAACTGTGGCTTTGAAGAATACATGTGTATTAGATCAAAAAGTACGTCAGATGAAGATATTATCATATGTTGTATATATGTATAGGAGCCCGTCATCGTCAGAGGAAAATAATTCAAGGATGTTGCATTTATTTGATATGAAAAATGAACAAAATATACAATATGAACTGTACATAGTAGATTTTAATTTACCACATATTAACTGTGATTATATAACTACTAATAAAGACAATGATGACATTCACGTTAAGTTCATAGAGAAAACAAGAGAATGTTATCTAACTCAGTTTGTCAAAACACTAACGCGATATAAAGGATCAGATAAGGGAAGTTTATTGGACCTTGTCTTGAGTAATAACGAGAACTTTGTCATGCAAGTTGATACTTCTCCACCACTTGGCAAAAGCGATCACTGTAGCTTACATATCAAATATGATGTGGGTTTAAAAAAGCAGAGCAAAGAAAAACTGAGATATGCCTATGATAAAGGCAATTATCTGAAAATGAGAGAATTAATGAGTGATGGATGGCAAGATTTTATTGACATAGAGAGAGAAGACAAATGGAATTGGATGAAAAATAAGCTTCAGGAGGCTATAGATAAATGTGTACGAAAGAGAAAGATGAACAAGAATAAGAACGTGTTAAACGCTAAGTTACCAATGAATAGGAAACTATGGAGCAAAATTAAAAGGAAAAAAAGATTGTGGAACATGTTAACCCATTTGAAAAGAAGTGCTGAGTCAAATACAGAACAAGACAAAGAGGTAAAGGAAATGCAGGAGAAATACAGGAGAGTCAGTAATGGGTGAGATTGGAGACTAGGAAATTTGTGAGAAATAATGAAAAGAGAATAGTTAATGAAGTAAAAGATAACCCCAAAAAATTCTGGGGATACGTAAATAGACGAACTAAGTCTAAGTCAGCAATACTTAATCTTTATGTTGATGGTAATATGAATGAAAAGACAGAATGACCAACAGAAAGCTGAAACATTAGCAGATTTTTTACATCAGTGTTTACGAGAGAGACAGAGGGAGATGTACCTGAAGTGGAGTTGAAGACAGACAGGAAACTTGAATTCATAGATCTAAGTCAAGGAAAAATCAGGAAGTTTTTGAAGAAATTGAAGAAAAATAAATCCCCGGGTCCAGACCAGTTACACCCGAGAATATTTAAAGAACTGTCACATGAACTTGCCGAACCTCTCTCTGATTTATTTAGTCTCTATATGTTAAGAGGAGAAATGCCTGATGAATGGCGATATGCTAACAGAACAGCAATATTCAAGAAAGGAGATAGATGTAATCCCGGAAATTATCGCCCCGTCAGCTTGACCTGTATAGTGGTTAAACTGTTTAAGTCGTTGATAAAAGATGAAATCATGAAGCATATGAAGATAAATGGACTATTTAGCAAAAAGCAGTTCGGCTTTATATCAGCAAGATCTACGGTACTACAGTTGATAAAAGTTTTGGATAATTGGACTAAATCTATAGATAAAGGATACAGCACTGATGTTGTTGTTGGTTAGCCGATCAGCCCACCCTGATCGAGCAAGCCGGCGGCACGCAGGTATAACCGATCGCCCTCTCCGGATTGGACCAGAGGTTCAGCGCACTAGTGATGTGTTGTGTTCTATGTTGTGCTAGAGCGGTACAGTAGCCCTGTTCAAAAATCAACTTTTTCTTATTTGCATAGGTTTCTGTACTTTTTCCCATGCTTTTTCACCTAAAAAGGCCGAAAATCACAACCATTTTGACCTAGGTTGTTGGGAAGCATTGCCGCATGGAGCTTTAAGTTTTCTGCCTTGAAATCGGCCAAAAGCACCAGTTCCGGGGTCCCTTGAATCATGTTTTGCACTATAACTTTTTATCTAAACAAGATAGAGCAACAAAATAGGCACCAAATTAAAGTGTTTTTAATCCTCTTTCTAACTTATACAATTATGATAGTCTTGGAACAAGAAATGGCACATTGGTACATACAAAGATTTCAGAAATATCACAAAATTCGTTTTCTCACACTCAAGGCAGACAAGGCGCCTTATTCATGACACAAATTTGAGATTAACATTTTGTCACAAGTCTAATCGATCAAGAAGTGAAAGCATTACATGATGATTAATTTCATAATGACATTTACACAGTCAGTTGTTGAGAGTTTGTTTCTTGAAGCTGTCAAAGCGGCGTCTGTTGAACTCCACAGCTTGAAGGAGATAGTCCCTTTGCTTGGCATCTGTTGTTATGACATTTGCAAAGTCGCTCATCATCTTGACACCACGTTCAGCAATGTCATTCACCGCTTTCAGATTCTTAACATAGTCCAACGCTTTTCTGTAGTCCTCATTCTGTGGCCAAGACGTGACAGGTTCCAGAAGCCACTCGGATCCAATGTTCAGTGTGTCCAGCAGGAAATGTGATTCTGGGCCAATGAGATCAACCATGGTGGTCTTAGCTGTGACTCTCTGGAATAGAGGCTTTCCTGTTCTGAAGCTGTCTGGCTTCTCAGTGGCATGTAACTGGGCAGCAATGTCGTGCTTCAATGTCTCACTCAATCTACTGCTGAACAGGGCAAATGGCACGACTTCCTGCGTCAGGTACCATTTGTGGTTTTCCATCTTATTAAGTAGTGCATCAGCAAGCTCTGGGTCAGTTTTCTTGTACTTCAACATGTCCTGGATTAGACTTAGATCATTCACGGGAGCATCTGCAGCAGACATTGACATCATCCATACAGGAGTGTAGAACAGCGCAAGGAAGGTGTTGAGTCTTTCCAGCTTTGATACAGTGTCTTCGTCGTACTCAAGTTGATCTGCAAACATCAGCATTTTCATGGAGTACAGGTTTCTGGCCATCCATCTGGCCTGATGAATGGCGCCTGGTCGACTCCAGTAAATACCTCGAGGAGGCGTTCCTCCAAGAACAATGACTGTCAGTTCAGCCATTTCCCTGTAGTCGGCTCTTGGAAGCCTTTCTGCTGTTAGAATGTCTTGGAGTATTTCTTCACTGTTCTTCTTCTTTCCCTTCAGCCATTTGCTGTTGATAGCCAGCATCTTTGGGTTTTCCTTGGACAAGTCCGTCCAAACATCCTTCAGATGCTCAAACCAGGGATTATCTGGCCCCTTCACCTTCCCAAACAGCTTCTCCCAAACTACTCCTACTAGGATTTCCAGGATGTGATGTCGACAGGCCAGATAAAACACCTTTTTGTTCAGCATTTTCTCTAGCAGTTTGGCAGCTCCTCTGTGAACTCCACTGTTACTGGATGTAGTGTCAAAAACAAGGGCAGTAACATTATCCGTAAGTTCCCATGTCTCCAGTAAATCCATTGAAGCCTCAGCCTGAGCTGTGCCAGAAGAATTGTCGATGACAGGTACTCCCAATAACTTTCCTTCAGTGTATGAAGTGGACCAGACACTAGCACAGCTAAAGTCTATGAGGTACTTCCAGGTTCACTGCCCAAGACATCTTTGAGCAACTTTCCATCCCAGTGTAAGGCAGCGTACTGTGGGGGGTTTTCACAAAACTTGGACATGTGACTCTGGCTGATATTATACCTGGACAGCATTCTGTTGCGACGTGTTTTTGAGGTTGAGATGACGAAGTTATCCAGATCATCCCCTCCAGCTTTCAAGGTGGCAGAAACCATGGCAGTAACTTGATTGTCTGATAAACCAAGACGATCATCTGTATTGCAGATGACATCACATTCCATGACCTTCCTTGGAAACGTCAAAGTCACACTAGTCACAGTGTCTTGATGGTGAGAACATCCAGGACGAGGCTGATGGTAATCCATGTCCTCTGTGTTAGCGTCGTTGTCAGTTGAGTCACCCCAGGTAATGTCATCCACATGAACAACTGCCTCTTGTTCTGCTGCAGCTGTAAAATAGTACAACATGTTAAGACAGTAATTGTTAAGTACATGCTAAATATCGCAATGGAGTAAAACTTAAAACTTTTTGTAACGTTCAAAGTAATTAGTTTTACCTTGTTCTTGTCTGTGCTGCAGTCTTTCATTCCTCGCTGCTTGCTGCAGGGATCTTGTCTCAAAAATCTTGTCATGACCAGACATATGACCTTTCCTCTCAGTCTTTTGGTCTTCGTAGAACCTGATATCCTCATCTTTCTTCTCTCTGGATAACAGTCTGCTGTTCTGTATTTCCTGGATTGCATCTGGAGCTCCTATATCGAACAGGCTGTCTAATTCCAGCACAAATGCTCCTCTTTTTCCTCCAGGGTTACTTGCTCTTCCTTTGCTTTTCACCAGAGCACGATGTTTCTCATGTAGTTTCATGAAGAGCTTCATTGCGTTGTACTTGGTCATTGTCTTGATCCTAGCCATCTGCCAGAATGGGATGATAGATTCAACTGTTTCATATGCAAGGTCTTGAACCATGGGCCTCCCTGCATTTTCCGGTAAATTCTGAAGATTAAGGAAATACTGGAACGCCTGTCTGTTGGTGGGAAGCTGGGAACCACTGATAAAAGCTGAAGGGTATCCAACCAGGAAAGTTTCAGTGAGAGATCTGGTAGATGGCCCAGTTGACACCTGCCTGTGGACAGTACGTGGAGGTTCTGAGATATCAACTGTGCGCCCACGGAGCTCCCTCAGCTCCTTGCTTAATGCCATTGTGAAGTTGTAACTTGTAGATGGTTTTCTAGATTCTGATTGAGTTTCTGTTGTTTCCTGAAAAATGATAGATAATTATTATTATTATTATTATTATTAATTATTATTTATTTATTATTATTAATTATTATTTATTTATTATTATTATTATTATTTATTTATTATTATTATTTATTTATTATTATTATTATTAATTATTATTTATTATTATTATTATTTATTATTATTATTATTAATTATTATTATTAATTATTATTTATTTATTATTATTTATTATTTATTTATTATTTTATTTATTATTAATTATTTATTATTATTATTATATTAATTATTATTTATTTATTATTTTAATTATTATTTATTTATTATTATTAATTATTTATTTTTTTTTTATTATTATTATTATTATTATTAATTATTATTATTTATTATTATATTATTATTATTATTATTTATTAATTTTATGCTCTTTCATTTGATACCTAATTTGTTGCTCTATCTTGTTTAGATCAAAAGTTAAAGTGCAAAACATAATTCAAGGGACCCCGGAATTGGCGCTTTGGCCGATTTCAAGGCAGAAAATTTAAAGCTCCATGCGGCAATGCTTCCCAACATCCTAGGTCAAAATAGTTGTGATTTTCGGCTTTTTCAGGTCAAAAAGCATGGGTAAATGTACAGAAACCTATGAAAATAAGAAAACGTTGATTTTTGAACAGGCCTAGGCCGGTACAGTCTGTCATAATGTGTTCAATTGTTTGTGGTGTGTCCTGGCACAGGTAGCAGGTGTCGTCTGTGGAGTTGTCTAGTCTGTGTTTATATGTCTGTAAGTTGGGGTGATGTCCACATCGGAATCGTGCTAAGTTAACTCGATCCGATCTGCTCAGGCTGGTCTCTGACCTGTCAATGGGTGGCGGCTTCGCACCTAGGACCGCATTCGGACGGAGTCGTGTCAGTGCTTTGTTGGTTAGGTGTGTGTGTATGTGTTTTCTGTACTGTGTGATGTATGTGGGGCGTGGTATGGAATGGAGTATTTGGTTAAATGTCTCTCTGGTGTTACCTTACTGGTGCGAGGTGTTGGTGCATGATTGTACATGTAGTGGCAAGGGTGTTGTGGGTCAGTTGTCGCTGATGCCATGAATTGTGTTCCCCTCATGTCTAAATGTTCCCTAACTTTCAGTGTTTTTGTTTCTGTGTGCAGGTGTTCTATTGGTGTTGTTTGAGTGTATCCTGTAATGATACGAAGTGCGTTGTTTTGTATTGTCCGTAAGGTGTTTGTGTGTGTGTTTGAGATAATGGGTGCCCAGCATTGGCTAGCATAGTCCATAACTGAGTGAATATGTTGTTTGTATATGAGCGATGTTGTTTCCTGCTGGTGTTCAAAGTTTGTGCCTGTTAGTACCCTAAGCGTGTTAAGTCTTGACGTACATTTGTTTTTAATGTCCTGAATGCGGTTTGCAAAAGATAATGATGTGTTGTATGTGACCCCAAGTATTTTGGTCCTGTGAGTGTGTGGAATGTTGGTATTGCTTAGTGTAAGCTGTGGAGTTATCTGGTGTTCTTTTGTGTTGCTTGTTAGCAAGTTGATGGTTGATTTTGTGGGCGCTACTTTGAGTCTATTGTGTGTGAGCCAGTCTTGTATACTGTTTATATATTTTGTAGGTTTTTGTAGCGGTGTCGATGTTGTCATGGGTGGATGTTAGAGTGATGTCATCTGCATATGATAAGAAGATAAGCTTGTTATCTATGGATGTTGGAATGTCATGCATGTATAAGCTAAATGGTGTAGGTGAGAGAACAGAACCTTGAGGGACCCCGTTCGGAAAAAGTTTGTTTTTGGATGACTTGCCATTAAATGTGACATGTGAGTAGCTTCCTGAAAGATAGTTGCTCAGCCACCTTTTGGTGGTATTGTGCATGCTTGTGTTGAGTATTTTGTTTATGAGAGGGAAGCGTGGGATAACATCAAATGCTTCACTAATGTCTATTGTTGCTAATAGTGTACGTTGAGCTGGTCGTCTGGAGTTGATGCCATCCATGATGTGCTGCGTGAGGTTAGTGAGTAATGTCGTGGTTGAGTGGTGAGGTCTGAATCCATGTTGAGTAGGCGATAGTGGTATGTGTGGGTTAGTGATTTGTAAGATTAGTCTTCCTGTTACTTTGGAACGTGTGCATAGTAAAGTAATGGGTCTATAGGAAGCTGGTTATGTTGGATTTTTGTTGGTTTGAGTAGTGTAATAATTTATCTTGTTTCCATATGTCAGGATAATACAGTGTTGGTATGAATATGTGCTGATATTTGTGAGAGGTAGTATTCCCTGTGGGCCCAAGTGTTTAAGGTGTCTGCTAGATATGTTGTCGAGTCCAGTAGCCTTCGAATTCTTAATGTTTTGATGATCTTGGTGGTCTGGTCTGTATTGAAGGATGTAATGGTCGTGTCGAGTCTGTAGGTTTTCTTGTGTCTGGCTGTTTGTCTGTCTGCGTGTTTCTGGTTGTTGTCTCTGTTTAAGTGACTTATCTTTGCGTAGTGATTAACTAGAATGTTAGCTTCTTGTGTATATGTTGGGATATTATTTTGGCTGCGACAGAAAGCCGCGTATGAGGTGTAAATGCCGCTGTTAGAGTGGGTAATGCTGTTTATAGTCTTGTATAACCTGGATGTATCTGTGGAGTGGTTTAGTGTTGTTATGAGTTACCTAAATGTTTCTGTTTGTTTTTCTTTGAGTTTGTTGTTTATTTCTGTGTTGAGTTATTGTATCTGCTGTTTTATAGTTTCTGTGTGTGGTGTTTGTGTGTTATGTTTGAGGTTGTTACGTTGCCTTATGAGGTGGGCTATTTCTCTAGGGTAATTTAGGTTGTATTTCCTAATGTCGCCCTTGGGTATGTATTTGTTTGCATTATTGATGATCTGATTAAATGTCTTGGAGTGTTTTATTGATATTTATAATGGGTGTGCTGTTTAATGTGGTGAATTTTGTCTGTATTTTGAACTGTTCCCAATCAGCTTTCTTGTAATTTATGTAAGTGTGCCTAAGGCTGTTGGGAGAGAGTGTAGAACGTGTTGTAATGATGATGGGCAGGTGGTCTGATGACAGTTGTTTTTCGGTTATCCAGTGTGTGTGTGTGTTGCTAGTGATGGAGAACAGAACGTTATGTCTGGGGAGGAGTTTCAGTATCCTGCTTGATGTGGTATGTGTGTATGTTCTTCTGTATTGTTAAGAATGAAGAGGCTGTTTAGTTGTGTGGCTATGTTGGCGCCTCTGGTGTTGCTTTGGTTGTGCAGGTACCAACTAGTGTCTTTAGCGTTGAAGTCTCCTCCTAAGATGACATTAGTGGGAGAGGCCAGACTGTGTAAACTGTGGATTGTAATTGGCTGGCACCTGAGTTGAACTATCTGGTGGGGTGTAAATGATGATTAGTGTAGTGTGTTTTGCGCGTGTTTTAATGTTAACTGCCTGTATTTCTATCGTGTTTTCTGCTTGGATTGTATTTGTAATGTTTTGGGTGGCATCAGTGTAGCTAATGCTTTTACGTTTGTAAGTGATGAGTCCACCCCCGTGACCCCCAGTACGATCTTGACGGATCGCCGTGAAGTCAGGGATGGTGGGTGTTTTGTGTGTGCGTTTTAGTTTTGTTTCCTGTATAAGTGCTACGTGAATGTTTTGGTTGTGTACGAATTCCCTGAGCTGCATGATTTTGTTTGTGAGGCCATCTGCGTTGTACTGTAGTATGTTAGTATTATACTTCTGTATGTGTCTCATGGTCCTATTGTGTCTGTGTCTTTGTGTATGGTGACATGTATACGTTGTAGTGGATCCTGGATCAGTCTTAATGTCGCTGGAGAGTAAGAGTAGTCCGGGGAGCACGCAATTGCTCCCCGTAAATAAAAAAATAGCACGCTGGTATAGGTCCGGCCCCGGGAGCCGATCAGCACTCTGACCGTGACACGCAACAGGCCGTCGACTGCCAGTCTAGCCAACCGTAGACAGCCCGTTGCACGGAGATTTGGGGAAGTTTGGCCACCAGCGCGTTGATGTTTCGGTTTGACGTCGCCTCTTCTTCGCGTTGACGTGTCTCGCGCTGGAGGATACAGCTACTGTTAGAAGCTTCCTCGTCAGCTGTTAACACCTTTTTTTACGTTGTTCTAGCTAACTGTTCAGAGGTTTTTTATAAACAAATCCCACTTTTCTGCTCAAAACGGCTCTTTCTAATTTTAAAATTGATTATTCAAGGAAGGAAGATGTTGACTTCTATTTTGCGGCAATAATACAGCAGTGATGTGACATATTGTGACTTTATGAAAGCTTTCGACAAGATCCATCACAATAGATTGTTACATAAATTAAAGATGTATGGCATGGGGAAATTAATTATTAAATGGCTCGAGGCATTTTTGAAGAATAGGAAGCAACGTGTGATAGTGGAAGGAGAGGCATCTGGCTGGCTGGATGTTCTCTTGGGCATACCTCAAGGAAGTGTTATGGGCACAGTGCTCTTTGTGTTATATATAAATGATTTATCTGATGTGATAAGGAATGATAGTGACATTTATCTGTATGCAGATGACCCTAAAATGTTTAGGAGGATTACATGTAAAGAGGATGCAGATAAATTACAGGGGAATATATATGAAATGAGAAGGTGGCTCGATAAATGGTTATTCAAGTTTCACCCGGACAAGTGTAAGTAAGCATATGCAAATAGGAAAAGATAGGATGGACTTCGGAGAAAGAAGGTATAAAATGTTTCTCAAAAAGGACTATATGGACAAGAGTGATAGCGAAAAGGACAGAGGAGTGATCATAGACAGTAATTTGAGTTTTGAAAAACACATGGCGGAAAAGATCAACAAAGCAAACAGGATAGTTGGACTCATCAGGAGGACATTCGAATACCTGGATAAAGATATGTTTAAGACGCTGTTTGTTTCACTGGTTAGATCACTTGGAATACGCGAATCAGGTTTGGTGTCCATATCTCAAGAAACATATAGGCCATTGAAAATGTGCAACGGAGAGCCTCTAAGTTGGTTCCGGGGTTGAGTCACCTGTCATATAGGGAGAGATTAAGGGAGCTATAATTATCAACACTAGCATACAGACGTGTACGGGGAGACATGATCTACAAATATTAACTGGTAAATATGATGATATACAAGATATACAAGGAAAGAGCCTCACGAAATATCAGAAAAAATTCTTTCACGCAGAGAGTTGTTGACATTTGGAACAGTATACCAGAGCATATCGTTAATGCACCAGAGATAATAGCGTTCGAGAAACTCCTGGATACACACTGGAGGGCACAGGACCTATTATACGACCACACGACAAAAATCCAGACAAATCTACAGGCTGAGAAGCCTCTTCTAGAATCATTTCTACGATATTCTACGATATTCTATTATGTAAAAAGAGACTGGCGAAGTCTGTTGAACCCAAATGGTGGAATGCTAAAATTAAAAGTAGCTTAACGTTAAAAAGGAACGCGTTTTTTAAATTTAAAGAAACTATAATTTCTCCGATGAAAATGCTTACAAGCTATCGAAAGGCGAATCAAAAACCTTATTAGAAAACGTAAGCACAACTACGAGCTATAACATAGTGAACCAAATTAAATCGAATCCGAAGGAATTCTATAATTATGTTCGGAATAAAAAAGTAGCATCGTGGACAACTGGTCCACTCATAGGCGAAAACAACGAACAAATTTACGATAACTTACAAATGACGGAAGTTTTAAAGAAATTCTTCTTTTCCGTCTTTACTAAAGAAAATTTAAACAACATATTCCCGTTCCCGTAATCATGCTCAGTGAAGATCATTTAAAGCTTCACAATTTTACCATTAGTAAAACTGAAGTACTCTTGGCCAAAGGGAAAATTAATCCAAAAAACTCCAGGTCCAGATAAGCTCTATCCTAGAGTACTTGAAATGAACTGCGCATAGTCTCTCCTCTCACATACTGTATATACACAGTATTTAATCCTTACTGTAAATGAGCTGATTCTGTCTCTCTCTTCTATCTATCTGTGGAAAAAATCGCATTAAATAATTACATACCGACATAACCGAAAAAGTCACAGTAAATAATTTCAAACCGAAGATTTTGAAAAGAAAGTATTAAGGGAGCGAAAGCTTAATATTTCTTTAAGTTCACGAGGAACTGAGATTTTAAATGCAGCTTCACAAATCTTGACACAATGGGTTTGGATGTGAAGCTTAAGAATTTTATGGCTGCTTTCTTTTCTATAGTTTTATTGACCGAATAATTGACACCCAGTAATTGGGGGGCCTGCAGTCCACCAATTACTGGAACCGAAGGCCCCATCACCGCATGTCTAGCTAAATAGGCCTGGAGAGCCCAATTTAGCTAGTAATAATAATAATAACAATAATAACAAATCGGGACAATCTGGAAAAGTTCCGTTCGAGTGGAAACTTGCAAACATTACGCCAATATTTAAATAAGGGGACAAATCACTCCCAAGAAATTATCGTCCCATTAGTGTGACTTTAATAATTGCTAAGCTTATGAAGACGATCGTCGAGACAAAATAGTTAATCGCTTAGAAATTAATAAATTAATCAAAGACTAGCAAAAATACCCGTCCTACGGGCGGAATATTCTCTAAGCAAGTTAGAGTTTAACATTTACAATTAGCTCACGAATCACTTCAATTTTAAATGCAGCTTCACAGATTTTACTTGAAGCTCACGAAGCAGTTAGATTTCAAATACAACTTGTCGCATTTTTTTTACTTATCATGGCTTCCGTTGCCTAGTTAAAATTTTTGATGGCTACATTGTTTTCTAAATTTATTCACCAACTTGATTTTCAAATAAAATTATGGTTATGAAAATCTTAAGCTTCACAAATCTTCTTGACACAGTGTGAAGCTCAAGATTTTCATGGCTGGTTCTTTTTTATAGTTTATCGCGGTGCTGGGGCCTTCGGGCCCAGTAATTTGTGTGGGTGAGGGGGTTGGTCACAAATATATTTTCGTTTATTATTCATCACCCACATCCACCATACGAAGTTTGGTCGTCGAAATTGGTTCAGAAACGTAAAAGTTTTTTACTGACAGACAGACAACAGACAGACAGGCAAACACATTTTTGCAAAATTATAGTGGTAACTAGCATACCCACCCGTCTTACGGACGTTTTTTTTTTTTAGGTAAATATGCCGAGGCATAGAATTATAATCCGTTACATTGTATACCCGCTAGACCGCGGTGCTGGGGTCTTTGAAAACTGTAGCAACAAATTTTCTTTTTTATTATTATTACTGGCGGCAATGTGAAACGCAAGATTTTCATGACTGCGGTCTTTTCTATAGTTATATTGACAAAATAATTGAACCGACAGTAATTGGGGGTTCAATTATTTTGTAATAAAACTACAGTATAGTTATGAAAATCTTAAGCTTCACAAATCTTCTTGACACAATGTGAAGCTCACGATTTTCATGGCTGCGTTCTTTTCTACTGTATAGTTTTATCGCGGTGCTGGGTCCTTCGGGCCCAGTTATTTGTTGTTGTTGTTGTTGTTGTTTAGCCGATCAGCCCACCCTGATCGAGCAAGCCGGCGGCAAGCAGGTAACCGATCGCCCTCTCCGGAGTGGACCAGAGGTTCAGCGCACTAGTGATGTTGTGTTGTGTTCGTTGTTGTGCTAGAGTGGTACAGTCTGTCATAATGTGTTCAATTGTTTGTGATGTGTCCTGGCACAGGTGGAAGGTGTCGTCTGTGAAGTTATGTAGTCTGTGTTTATATGTCTGTAAGTTGGGGTGATGTCCACATCGGAATCGTGCTAAGTTAACTCGATCCGATCTGCTCAGGCTGATCTCTGACCTGTCAATGGGTGACGGCTTCGCACCTAGGACCGCATTCGGACCGAGTCGTGTTAGTGCTTTGTGGGTTAAGTGTGTGTGTGTGTGTGTGTTTTCTGTAGTGTGATGTCTGTGGGGCGTGGTATAGAATGGAGTATTTGGTTATAATGTCTCTCTGGTGTTACCTTAATGGTGCGAGGTGTCGGTGCATGATTGTACATGTAGTGGCAAGGGTGTTGTGGGTTAACTGTCGCTGCTGCCATGAATTGTGTTCCCCTCATGTCTAAATGTTCCCTAACTTTCAGTATTTTTGTGTGCAGGTGTTCTCTTGGTGTTGTTTGAGTGCATCCTGTAATGATACGAAGTGCGTTGTTTTGTATTGTCTCGAAGGTGTTTATGTGTGTGTTTGAGATAATGGGTGCCCAGCATGGGCTAGCATAGTCCATAACTGAACGAATATATTGTTTGTCCAGTTATTTGTTGGAGGAGGTTGGTCACACATATTTTCGTTCATTACTCATCACCCCCATCCACCATACGAAGTTTGGCCGAAATCGGTTCAGAAACGTAAAGGTTTTTTCAGCGGACAGACAGACAGACAGACAGACAGACAGACAGATAGACAGATAGACAGATAGACAGATAGACACATTTTAGGTGATTTATAGTAGTAATTCTCAACACGGCTTTCGACGTAATCGTTCTTGTCTTATTTATTTGCTCGATTTCTTCAGTGATATTGTAAATATATATGGCGAGAGTAAAACAGTAGATATTATATATTTCGATTTTCATAAAGCGTTTGATGAAGTGCCACATAGAATATTATTAGCTAAACTTCATTCTCACGGAACTGATGGTAATGTTCTCAAATGGATCGAAAATTGGCTGAGTCGACGTAACAAAGTGTCTGACTGGAAAAGTGTAACAAGCGGCGTGCCTCATGGATTAGTTCTGGGAGCAGTTTTTATTGTTTATATCAGTGACATTGACAAAGGAATTAAGAGTATAGTTTCAAAATTTGCGGATGATACCAAACGAGAAGGATGAACAAAATCAGCGGTAGAACGTTCGCAGATTCAAGATATTAATAAATTACTAGTGGGCGGGAATTTGACAAATGAACTTTAATATACATGGTGTCCATAAATTATTCACCCCATTATAAGCCTTAATAAATTCGTTATTATAGGAGCTATCTTAAAACGGTTTGCGGCAATTAATAACACAACTCACGAAATTTTTGTTTTAATTCAGTAAACCTCCACGTGATTCCCATTGGTAGCACGCAGAACATCAAGGCGATAGATGATTTCGTCCCAAACATTAAGAGGCATGCCTTGCGTGATGGAAGCTAATGTCTCTTCAATCCGGTGTCTTAATTCTGTGATGTTATTAACCTTCTTTGCATACACTCTGTCCTTTGTGTAGCCCCGGACAGATGGAATGTTGCTTCATCACTGAAAACGACATTGTTCAAAAAAATGCTCATCATCATCAATACGGTCAAGAATGTCAACGGCAAACTGTACCCGTTTGGGTTTGTCATTTGGTAGAAGTTTCTGCAAGGTTTGCAATTTGTAGGCATAAAGTTTTAACCTCTTGTGAACCACTTTATGCACTGTTGAACGCGGTATTTGCAGTTCTCGGCTTGCTCGGCAGATGGATTTTGTAGGACTTCAGATAAACGCCTCCTGAATTCCTGCTATCTTATCTTCAGACACATTAGGCCTACCAGCTCCTTTCTGATGTAGCACACTGCCAGTTTCTTGAAATTGTTTCAGCCATCGCTTGAGTGATTGCTTTGTTGGTGGAGTTTTCTGAGATTCCTCCCGAAAACGTCTCTGTACAGTAATTGGAGATTTGGTTTCCCACATCCACAGCACACACATTGCTTTCTCCTTCACTGTCGCCATTGTGCCCCTAGGATGTTCTGCGAAATAAAGAAAAAAATTCCTCGAGTTGTATTATTAACTGCCGCAAACCGTCTTAAGATAGCTCCTATAATAACGAATTTATTAAGGCTTATAATGGGGTGAATAATTTATGGACACCCTACTGTAGATAAATGTAAAATGCTGCATATTGGTAGAAATAATGTTAAAGAAAAGTATTTAATGCACGACAAGACAAGAACGAGTGTTACGGAAGAGAAAAATTGAGGTATTATTGTTGCCGACACTCTTAAACCGAGGAGGTAATGTATAGAAGCAGTTACAAAACCAAATAGAATCTTAGGAGTTATTGGTAGATCATATGAATTGAAGTAGGAGAAAACAATACTAACATTATATAATTCTTTAGTACGCCTCCTCCTGGAATACTGCGTTCAATTCTGGTTCCAATATTTACGACAGGACATAGAATGGAGAGAGTGCAGGGACGGGCAACCAAGATGATTCCTTGACTTAGAAATAAATCATACTTTGCAAAAACGCGTATTCGAGGAGATTTAATCCAGGTATTTAAGATGATTAAAGATTTTGATAATGTCGACGCCGAAAAATATTTCACCTTTGGATATACAGACAGAACTCGCGGTAATGGTCTCAAATTAGTGGGTAAACATTTCAGTTCTAATGAAGCTAAACATTTTTTCTTCAATCGTAGTTATTTTGTGGAATGGATTGCCAGCTACCGTAGTTCAAAGTAATTCGGTCGAATCCTTTAATGATATAATGTATATTTGCTCTAATCGTTTGGGCTTATGCGTCAGCTGTTAAGAACAATGCTTGACGTATCATTTCGTAATTTCTTCTAGATTTTAATAATGATAGATGGGGATGGCCCCATCACTTTCACCTACTTTTGTCAATGTAACTTTTGTTCCATTACGAGAAATAATGTGACAATGAATATCCACTCGCATATCGACCTGTATGATAACTTTATACTCTTTCGCTACGAGTCATATGCAAAGCTTTTCCTTCACAACTTAAATATTAAACATAAAGTTATTAAATATACGATAGTCTAAAAATAATAAAACTGTCATTTTTCGACGTAACTTTGGATGGGAAAGTTTATCTAACATTTTGAAAATTGAGCTTAATATTTTTCATTTTTTTCACTTCGGTTTCAAAACTAATTCCGTTCAAACCGTTCTATTAAGCCCTACAAACTCTTATTCATACGATTCCTTTCATCGTGATTTGGTTGTAAGTTATATTTTCAAATAATGGCTGCCCTGATTTTATCATAAAAATCCAAATGAAGGAAATTTTTATGAAACAAATATTATCTAACTTACCTGTATTTCACATTCCCAAAGGAGAAATTGTATTCCTCCTTTTCCATTTTCTCGTCTCAGTCTGCACGAGACTAAAAACTGAGTTCAAGTCCTTACTAATCTTCTTTTATTCTCGAAATGACTTTCAAATTATTTTAAAGAACTATCGGATCACCTGAAGATCAGGACCCTCAGCTTCTTTAATTAGCCTTATAAGGCTAACTAACGAAAATATCACGACTTAACCTAACCAGTCGTCAAGGGCGTACAGTGGACCTAACGATTGGTTACGTTAAGTCGTGATATTTTCGTTAGTTAGTCTTATAAGGCTAACTAACGAAGGCTGGGGGCCCTGATCTTCAGGTGATCCAATAGTATCGTACGTATTGAGAGCTTCACCCACTATTTTACTCAGCATATCAGGTGGTCTGCATAAACAAATTAGTTTCTATACAAAACTTGGCTCTCCTCTTCTTCTCGCATGCAGCTTAGTTCTATAAAAGAATTTGTTTGCCACGACGGTTTAAAAGAATTATTATTAATATGTATTTAGTTTAGTGACATTTAGGAGTTTTGAAATTCACTAGAAATTTATTGTTGGTAACAGCAAGATTTTCTGCTTACTTTCTGATAAAAAAAAAAGAAAGTGGTGGCGGTTCTTGTGACTTTTGCTATTGACCTTTTGACACCATTGAATTTTTGCTCTTGAAATTGAAACTTTAATAAATTCTAAAATTGCTTTTGAGTATTGTAGGAATTGTATCTCTTGTTCTTTATTGTTTTTTTTATTGTTTGTGTTGAACCTTGCCTGATTTCCATTTAGGATAAGCTAAGTTAGACTTTGGACAGCTGGCTTAGGATAACCAGGCTTCGTTGTTTAATTGAGTTATTGTTGGCTTCGTTGCTAGTTTAAATTGCTGTTTAAGTTTCTGAACTTTAAACAAATTAATTGCGAGTGGAATAACATAAATTTTACCTTATCCAAGTAAAATTATTTGGAAATCTCAAGACTGTAACTCTTATAACATAAAGGAAAATAAATAGAAGGTAAGGATAAATCACAATTTATATATATATATATATATATATATATATATAATATATATATATCCAATAATAGGTTAAGGTTAAAATTTAAATCTAACAGGTTTCAGTGACGAGAAACATCCAGTTATATTCCCCAACACCATAATGATGAGGAGCATCGCAAGTGTATGTTCACATACATACTTTGCTGGAAGAATCGATTCGGAACTGGTTAAACGATTTAATAAAGTGAGCATTGGCAAGATGTTCTCAAATGGATTGTTGCATTTATCAAGTTTTTTGGATTCAAGAGGTTTAGCGTTCCGTGGAGATAATGGAACAGTAAGGTCATAGCATAATGGCAATTACTTGAAAAGTTTTGCAATTACCCCCTCCAATTTGACTCATTTCTGAAAGAACTCTTGCAAAACTATGGCATGTCTGGTGAAAGAGTCCCGTCATATCTTTCGGCAAATAACTGTCAAAAACTAAACTCATTAATGGGAGAAAATTACTTGAAGACACTATACGATAGCTGTTAGAAGCGAAATAGTATTCATTCAGCATAGATTCGACGTCCGATATTCGTCATGTCGATTAATTGACATTCGCTGTGAGATATGTGCGAGGAAATGTTACAGTTATAAGGTATCTTAAATTTATTCCAGTATATTAGTCTGGAAGCCGGACCTCATGACCCTAAATTCTCGGTTAAAGGTTTTTCTCTGCTGATTGTTCATCTTTGGGGTGTATATGTTACAGTAAATGTTCGTAATCAGGAAATACACGTATTTCCTAACACATACAGAAAATAGTGTATTTCCTGATTCACCCAGGAAATTCATGTATTCACTAAAATGCTAGGGTATACGTGTATTTCCTAAAGTTAAGGACCAAGTATTTCATGAATTTACTGATGCGAAAACTCGATTAACCTCGATACACACGAGATGTCGCGAGTACGAAGAGAAGAGCAAACTCGCCACATTGGCGATTTTGCGATTGCTCCACGAATGGTATAGCCAAATCGGGTCCGGACAAAAGCCCCTAGGACAAAAGCCCCTAGGACAAATGCTGGGTAGGGCAAGTCAGGTGTCACATCTAATCTGAAAAGATCAGACGATATTTAAGTGAAATAACCAATACTAACCAGTTAGGTCAACTGAATGCCCAGTTAGGTCAACTGAACGCCCTTGATGATTGGTTAGGTTAAGTTGTGATATTTTCGTTAGTTTAAACGAAAATGACGAGAGCCAAAATACATAAACTATAAACATAAACTAAACTATAAACATAAACTGTAAATAATAAAGAATAAAAATAATGATTAAAAAAATTCTTATTATTATTTTTCCTAGTGGGCTTTTGTTCTAGGGGGCTTTTGTCCGGACCCGATTTGGCTATACCATTCGTGGAGCAATCGCAAAATCGCCAATGTGGCGAGTTCACTCTTCTCTTCGTACTCGCGACATCTCGTGTGTATCGAGTTTAATCGAGTTTTCGCATCAGTAAATTCATGAAATACTTGGTCCTTAACTTTAGGAAATACACGTATACCCTAGCATTTTTAGTGAATACATGAATTTCCTGGGTGAATCAGGAAATACACGTATTTACTGTGTGTTAGGAAATACGTGTATTTCCTGATTACGAACATTTACTGTAACATATATAATGAGATCCAGGGGTGTGTGGAGGTTACACCCTTGGTCAATTTGAGATATACAAGATGGCACCAAGAATACGAAAATATACCCAAAAATCAGTTTTCGACATTTCACAACCACACATCATGCAAATACAAATAATACATGCTTTTCTATGTTTTGGGCCATGTCAAATCTAATTTCATAATCATTTTAACTCTAGGATTGATTAAAATCAATATGGCGGCCATATTGTCATTAAAAATGTATTTTACAGAGCTCAATAGGACCAAGTATTATACATATCACTGTTTAAAAAACCACAGAGGCCAATCAATGCCCTGATACCTGCCAAATATATGCACATTAATAATTATATGACAATGTCAATTATATGACACAGTGTCATTAACACGCAAGCATATCAAGCTGGATGACAATAAAGTCTTTGACACTGAAACCATTTATGCCAGAGCCATGGGTTTGCAACGCAGTGCCCGTAATCTAGACATAAGTCATTTGCTCTCTCATGAGCTAGCCCCTCATCCAACCTCAATGTTTGATGAGGCTGTACACATGCGTGAGGTGAGGCAAATCTGAAGAAACCACTAAAGGTGCATGTATCTGGAAGGCTTGCACTGAACAACATTAAAGTCACTTTTCTTGATGATTGCGCTGTTCTTTGGGTGGTGCCATGGCCTGCTAGTGGTACAGTGCAGGACTATTTGGATCTGTTCCGAAGCTACATCGCCAATCAGCTGAGGAAGAATGATGTCTACCTTGTTTTGACAGGTACAAAGAAGGAAGCATCAAAGAGTCCACGTGTCAGAGTAGAGATCAGAGAGCCAGTAGAGTGTACTCATTACGTGAATCTACTCGTCTGCCACCACAAAAGGTCATCCTGACTGTTTCCACAAACAAGTCCCAACTCATTAATCTCATCTTACAGACATCATTTCGCACACAGATGACATCGCACCCCACAAGCTTGTCACAACAGGAAGAACTCGCCAATGGAATAGTGATAAGACGACATGACATGGCTACAACCCAAGAGGAAGCTGACACTATAATCGTACAACAACTGGTTAAAGCAGGTAGTCAGGCAACTCTTATGGTGGCAGATGATACAGACATCTTCGTTCTCTTATTACACTTTGTGTGTAGTGGGGATATTACTTGGACCGTCATGATGATGTCTCCCATGCAAGGCCGGGCTGTGATTGACATCAACGCCATAGCACTCAAGCACCATGCCATTATTCCTGACTTGCTGGCTGCTCAATTTAGGGTGGATCGATTTTACATTTTTTTCGATTTCCATATTCTAATAGAGACAAAAACTTGCGCATGCATGAGAAAATAGCCTCTGCAAAATCTTAGCTTAATAGGTAATCATCTTCTGCCCCCGGCAGAGCGATGAAAATCATATTTTAGTAGTCAAAAACGTATTTTTAAACCCTAGCCTAGAGTCATAAATTTTGCGTGTGTGTTATTTCATGCTAAGCAACGATATAAATGCTATGGGAAATATATAAATGCATTATTTAAGACAAAGAGCCGATCTGAAAGTATGTATAATATTATACATACTTTCAGATCGGCTCTTTGTCTTAAATAATGCATTTATATATTTCCCATAGCATTTATATCGTTGCTTAGGCATGAAATAACACACACGCAAAATTTTATGACTCTAGGCTAGGGTTTAAAAATACGTTTTTGACTACTAAAATATGATTTTCATCGCTCTGCCAGGGGCAGAAGATGATTACCTATTAAGCTAAGATTTTGCAGAGGCTATTTTCTCATGCATGCGCAAGTTTTTGTCTCTATTAGAATATGGAAATCGAGAAAAATGTAAATTCGATCCACCCTACTGCTCATGGAGCAACCGGTTGTGATACCGTTGCAACTTTCTTCGGAATAGGTAAGTGCGTAGCCTTGAAGGTTCTGCGTTCTGGTGCTCATCGCCGCAACTACTTAGGGAACACAAACAAGACCATGCCCAATGTTGTAGACCAGGTTGAGCAGTTTATTTTGGCTTGCTATGGGCAGTCACGATGTCAGTCGATGACAGAAGCACGTCTAAAGGTATGGTCCGCCAAGGTGGGCAAGAGTATGGCTGCTGGTGCTCCAAAAGCACAGACTCTGCCTCCCACCAATGAGGCGTTCCGGGAGAATGTGGCACGAGCGCACCTCCAAGTTGTTATATGGCGCAACGCACGTGAGTTGGACCCACCCGTTCTCGACCCAATTACACACGGTTGGTCAAAGGAAGACGGCTCTAATTGTCTGACCCCAACAACAGTGCCCAATGACACACCTCTGGCCCCAGCAGAGTTACTGAAACTCCTCAAGTGTTCGTGTAGCAGTGAGCAGGCCTGCAGCAGTCAGCGATGTGGCTGCAAGAACAATAGCTTAGCGCGTACAATATTCTGTGATTGCCAAGGAGGCAATGCGTGTTACAACGAGTACACTATACAGGTACAACAAATTGAGAATGATGAACTTGCTAACAGTGACTAATGGATAATAAACATTTTTTATTTTCATGATTATATAGGGGTTTCTGAGATGCTACTGTTGCAATCTGCATTTGTGTACCTTTGTATTGTTAATTAATAATTAATAGAACTTTTGCTATCTCAATGTTTCTGTATTAAACGGCAATCAACGGAAATGGCTATAATGCTGAATTGTGTATTATGGTAGCTATCTTGAATTTTGTGTGCTGGAATAATATATTATTGTAAGTAATTAAAATCCATGATGTTGTATATATGTATGTGAATCAGTTTTATCATAACTCTATACTGAACGATGCCACTTTTTTCTAATAAATGTGTTACTCAAGTTATAAGTGGGTATTAGTGACCATTTTGCGGTAAATATGGCCTCCATATTGTTTTTATCAATCCTAGAGTTAAAATGATCATGAAATTAGATTTGCCATGGCCCAAAACATAGAAAAGCATGTATTATTTGTATTTGCATGATGAGTGGTTGTGAAGAAATGCCGAAAACTGATTTTCGGGTATATTTTCGTATTCTTGGTGGCCATCTTGTATCTCTCAAATTGCCCAAGGGTGTAACCTCCACACACCCCTGGATCTCATTATATACACCCCAAAGATAAATAATTATCAGCAGAGGAAAAACTTTAACCGAGAATTTTGAGTCAGGATAAAAATCCTGGGTTGGCTTCCAGACTATATGGCCATGCCGCTGAAAGTCTCGCCGATTTTGTGGTGAAGTAGTGAAAAGAATAATAATGCACCGAACATATCGGAACGGTACCCAGGTTTACAAACGAAAATAAACGGCATGAACGAGTTTGCCATTTATTTCCCTTGTGCTGGTCATTCCTTGAACTTAGTCGGTACAGTAGCATGGGCGCAAAAGGAGAGTGCAATGCAATTGCAAATGTTGATCAATGTTTCATAAGTTATGCACCAAAGGGGGAGAGGAATGTTGCAAAATTTTATGCAACAATGGGGGAGGTGGAATGTAGCAAGGACAACAAAGGTTATGCAACTTGGAGGCGGAGTTATCCCCCAAGAGAAAGAGAGAAGGAGAAGAGGAAGAGAGGTGTTCGCCTGGCAGGAGCCAAGCGCCAGTTGGCGTATCTGGCTGAGCTGCCAGATTGCGCTATTTATATAATTAAGCATATATTCTCGCTTAACCAGCCAGTTGACTTAGTAGGCGTAAATGGCTTGTTCAGGTGTACATTATTGAGCTGCCAGATTGCGTTTATTTATTTAATTAAAGCACATATTCTGACTTAAACAGCCAGTTGACTTAGAAGGCGTAATTGGCTCGTTCAGGTGTACATTATTAGGGTTGCCAGATTGTGCTATCCAGATATATTTAGCAGTTGGTTTAGAAATCCGTTTTAGAAGGCAGCCATTTGCTGTAATTAAATGTCGTGTACAACCAAATGAGTTAAATAAAACACCATTATATCATTCTGTTTATTTAGACGAATTAATGGATTCATATACAATGGAATATATATGATCAAAAATAATAATAGCATAAGAAATACGAACGAGAAATATATAATCAATAATATACAAAATTTTGTAAGGGGTTCCAGAAAACCTTAGTTCCCCCATTTGCAGCTTACATGTTTACTTATGTCGAAATAGTTTTTAGTGTTTATAAAAATATATAAAATTCTTTATTTATTGCAGGTATTAAAATTACTCTAGCTGATAAAGTTATAATATAATGGCTTCTCAATTAATTGGTGATTCGGAGAGGCAACGTGTGATGCTGGAGCCACCTTTATAACACGTTCATGGGTTGCCAAAAAGTTGCGAAGAAGTGAGGACTTCGTCAAAAGAAATTGGAATAAAACTTTGGATGAATGTGAAATGGATACAACCAAATCTGGGCGCCCAAATTTGCCACTCTCTCAGGAAACAAAGGACATCATTGAAAGCGGTACGCGTGAGCGGAAAAACAGCTGTGCTAAACTTTCTAGAGAGATCGAAGTGTTGAGAGGAAAGATCGTTAGTGGTGAGATCATTCGACTGTACCGTCATAGGCAAGGTTTAAAGCCTTGGCATGAACTTCCAAAGCCAAGAAAAACTCAACTTAACATCGATGACAGAATGTAGTTTGCCCATTATCTTGAAGATTGGGATGTGGGTGATTTCATGCATTTAGTTGTCTCCGATGAATTTTTTGTTTACGTAACACGTCGGCCTAACTACCAAAATGATTGAGTGTGGGCCACAACACCAGATGAAATCGATGACAATGAACATTATTGCGAATTATTAAAAAGTCCAAACTGTGTTGGTGTGTTTGTTTTGTTCACTGCAAAGAAGCTCATGTGGGTGCTGAAGCCAAATGGTCAGAGTTGGGATGGACAGTATTTTCGCGATATTATTCTATCCCAGCATGTCATTCCTTTTCTAAGAAACCCAAACAATGTTATGGATGTCGATCAGGTCACACTCCTGCACGATAAGGCCCCCTGCTTTAAGGCATTAGCCACTCAACAGTTGTTGCGGAACCATAAGATCGATTTCTTTGGAAATGAAGAATGGCCAGGAAATTCTCCTGACATGAACGTCTGTGAACACATTGGATCAGTTATAAAGGACAAGGTTGAATGTCTCTTGTTTCAAGAACCTGCAGCAAATCGATTTTCGAAGGATGCAATGACACAACACATTGAAACTGTTTTAGCAAATTTGCGTAACGATCAAGATCCATTCACGTCACTTTTGGCAAGCTACCCAAAGCGAATTCAGGCTGTCTTGGAAGCAATGGCCGGAACACCAAGTTTTAATTGTTTCTTATTAAATGCAGGATTAAATTCTCTTTTGTAAGGTATGTTTAGTTTTACTGTACCTCTAATGGTTTAGGCCATGGGCGGGGGGAGCTAAGGTTTATTGGAGCCCCGTAGTATAACCATCAATATATTAGTACAGGAAAAAAATATATATCTATATATATATATACAAAGTTATATTAAAATTAAAGATATTGAAAATAATATACGAAACGTATAATCAATTCCATATTAGTAGAGGAAATATATATATACAGTATATACACAACTAAATAAATAAATATACATCAAAATACTTTATGCTCTACGACGCAAAACGCTAAACTCACACGTAATCGAGTCTACATTCACATCGTTATTACTTTGCACTACACGGTAAAACCTTCCAAGCAATACTTCACCGCTCAAGTTATACGGATGCCTATACTCGACATAAATGGCTTTCATATCGTTCAATACTATTTTTGTGTCCACTTTACATTCGGTTGGCAAGTTATCTTTAAAAACGGCTAGAATACAATCAAAAGCACGCACAAAGAGGTCATCGTTAACCACAACATCATTATTAAATACAAGTTTATAAACACTCCTTTCCAATCAAAAGTTTTTTCTTAACGTCCCGAGCTTTTCAATCGTGAACTCTTCTTCACTCTGCATAGCGGCAAGTGAAATAATCTTCCAAGTCGTAACGACAGCTATTCATTATATAGAAATACAGCTCTTCAGGGTGAACAGTGTAGGCAAGCTCTGCCCTGTACCGCTCAATGCTTTGTACCAAAGTTCGGGATATTTCGAAGAATCTAAACCCTTTAAATATCCATCCAGCTTTAGACAATTCTCGCCTTGTTCATTCCTACATTCGATAAATCCATCGAGCAGAGCGGTGTATGCGTATTCAAGAACCGTGTCAAAATAAATCATATCCGTAACACGAGCGTCTAATATAGGCTTCAGCTTGCGGAATCCGACGATTTCAAACATTCTGTCGAGGATGAATCGGTTTCGCGTAGGGACAAGAATGTTATTATCAGATGCATTCTTCCACATCAGTCGTATATCAATGCATGGCTGATCGTTATGTATACACAACGTGCAAACAACGGCATATGAGGGGGCATCACTAATCTGCTCTCTTCTTGTACCTACACCACAGGTATTTTATAACGGTCCTCTCCCCACTTCTCAATTATCACGAAGATTCTATTCATCTCCTCAACACTTAAATAAATAACATTACGTTTGCTTGCTTGCATGGCCGTAACTACCTATGAGGTCACCGAGGTCCGGACCTCGGTAATTATTTCCTAAAAAAAAAAAGAGACTGAACCGTTCTCCGTGCAGCTTTAATAAAAGTATTTTTGCTAACAGGTCCCTTTGTACAGTATTTAATTATAGACAAGGGTTTTGTGTTTAGTGTATAGCTTGGGTTGTGTTTGTAGATGTCATTTTGGTCTGAATTTTGCTCGTCCCGCCGCGCTCGAAAAAAATCTGGACCTCACTAATTTCTAAACCCTAGTTACGGCCCTGCTTGCTTGCCTGCAAATCGTTTCAAGTACATAGTTAATGGTGCCGGTTTCACGCCTGAACACGCGCAACGACTTCGTCACGGAGACATCGTACGAGGCGTGGAGAATGCTTCCCAAAGGAAGTTCTATCGTATTCACACGTCCAGTCGGTTCAAGCTCTGAAATGACTATGAGCCACAGGTGGACGGATCGGCTCGACGGGCGGAGTGAATCACGCTGATGAAACGTGTACTGGTTTGTTCGAACTCGTGTGTTTCGGAGGGGTGAGATACACGGGTGGGGGGCTCTATGGGGGAAGCGAGTCACACCATAAACTGCTGAAGCGTGTACAGGCTTGTTCGAACACTTGTGCCCCTGGACAAACAGAATTTTCCGGTACATGAAGCAATACCGGCTTTAATATTTTATTACTCACCAGACGTTTATTTCCACAAACTAAACATCTTCACAATCCGGCGCACTATTTGAGAGAAACATATGCCCATATTTATCTTTTTTGTTTAACAAGCGAAACTCGTCTCTAAAGTCTGTTAAAAACTCACACAGCCCATTAGCCACAACCTCACTACAAACCTCGTCATCATATATATTAATGTAGTGGTAAAAATACTTAAGATTCTCCTGATGACAAGATTTACATTCTCAACCGTAGGGTACGGAGTAGTCGGTAACGTGTTGCTTCTTCTACTTCGCGGTATATGTGAGCTTTTATAAAGGTTAGGTCTACAACATACTTCAATACATCGTTTGTACTACGAAATCCTGCAATGCCCTCGCCAGAATACCCGTAGAGTATTTGAACATCTTGGTCCTTCGCACGGTTCAATGTAACCTTAAAAGTATCAAAGGAGGTGGGAATAGGGAGTTTTTCAGAATCCACCACATTTGGCACTTTGCCGAATACCACTTCATAAACGTTGAACAGCAATATTAAAGGTAGCCATTACTATTTTTCTTCTACGCGGGAGAATACACGTCTGAGCTCAAGGGTATGCAGAGGTCAACTGAGCACGCAGGGATAGAGATATGCTCAGGTAGTGGCAGGAGTCACGTGCCGATCTTACAGTGGGCGGAGCTTACTTTTTACTGTACACACACACACGCACGCAAAGGAGAAAATGAAACCTTAATTGAAACAAATATACGTGATAAATAAACATATCGTTAACAATACACGTATATAAAAATACAATCAAGGATTAAGATAACCAAAGGGCACGGTATCATAGGTACCAGCACCTGGTAAGCTTCCTATAGGTGTTACGGCATACTTCGTGCCCCTAAGTTCCTTTACACATCCCAGTTTCTGCGCCCGAAAATTGTGCGTCCCCACAGTCAGTTGGGGTGGCTGGTCACCCTCATCTTCCAAGCACACTAGATCCTTCAACGCGTCAAAGTTAACGACTCGACGGTTCGCATAGTTAAGCGTGATACCCTTAGCCTTCACGATATACTTCATATCATCCCCTACCCTCACCCGTACCCCATAGTTTTTGGCCCTGTTGACACAAACGAGTCTGCGTATGCACCATCACCATACTCGTCCTTGATCTCATCAGTTAGCTCTCCGAGGAATTCCCCAATAGCAGGCATGTATTCACCTTCCCTCGCTGTGAATATCACGCTATCTGTGTCAGCGTACAGCACCTCCGTCCAAGAGAGTGCAGTAGACCCCAAAGTTTGATGCGGCGTAGGCCGTTGTGAAACTGGCTACAGGTATGTTTGTAACCATGAGGTATCTGTGGCCAGTTCGGTGATGTTGTACTTTTATGTAAGTATTACCTACATTCACGATCTCCATAACCTCTTTATCGGGAGCGTTGACATATCCCAGACTTCACTATAACTTTGTGCCAAATGAACGTTCCCTTTGCCGTATTCTGTGCAAATTTCCCCCAAAGACTGTTTAGGCACAACTTTGCACTAAAGCGCTTGCCAGGATTCTTAACAATTTGGGATCGGTCAAGCTGTATACCTTCATGGGCACGGTAACACTGAATATAAGCCGTTTTTTCATCTTCGGTATCAACCCCTCGCGGATATCCTGATGCTTCTACTTTTCCTTCAAAAAGCGTTTATATATGGTGGGTAGCTTCTGAAACCTCCACACCTCATGTATCTTCAATATTCTATACCATGGCGAACGGCTAGGGCCAGCTCAGGGCTTGTATATACACCTCTGATCTTACGCTGGTTGGTTGTATGGTCACAATCACCGTTGTTCTCTTCTGCGCACTTCACGCACAGGGGAAACATGAGCTTGTGATCTATAACGACGGTAAGATCGGCATCCATAAATCGCGAGGGGGGAGCACGTCTACGAAAGAGAGTCCAAAGTAGCGCTCATTCAAGTTAGCTGAAAACTCCTCGATGGTTGGTATGGTGGGACCCACCATTTTTTCAGGCGCACCTACGGGGTACGGATTGTTCTTCATCACGTAGGGTATAAAAGCAGAAGTCGTAGTAGTGGAGTTTCACGCCTCCGTAGGCGGAAAGTATAGCTTGAATGGGTTTGTACGCCCTCCAAACAAGCTGTCACCGCATTTGAGGGGGTCCAACACCATTGAACGTTTGATGGCCCTTATTTCTTCACGGTACTGGGCATCTGTTTCCATCCGTGCATCATACTCATGCTCCACACGATTTTGTGAGTGAACTGGGAGCCTATAAGTTGATCACGGTTACGGGTCCATGCGAGGCTGTCGGCGGGATCTTCCATAAAGGTCCCTGTGACGGCACATTCAGAGCGCGGGCATCCATGCCACCAGCAGCCGTTAAAGGAATACACAGTCTTCTCACCAGTGGCTGGATCCTCACTTAGGCCGTCAACCCAAAAACACACCATTGACCTTAACGGGTACTTCACCCGTGTTGCGGGCATGTTTTATGTATACCCCGTCTGTTGCTGTAGGTGTATGAGCCAGTAAATAGCCTTGTGCCCATAACTGCGGGGTTGTTTCTGTGAATGATTGCTAAGGTGTCTTTAGGCATGAAGTTATTCTTGAACACTGTAAAACATAATGAGGCGATCGTGGTCGCGACTTGCAGCGGATCGCATTTGAAACGGGTTGTACATCCTTCTAAAGGCTTGAAAGCATACTCTAAGTACACGTACGTCATTCACGCAATAACGTTCACATTCATCGGCTATATTGTATGGATTAGCTTCATTAAAACTGTTGTAGTAGCGGTCAAAATCTTCACGCTCACTATCACTCATGTTGGTGTAGTTAAAGTAATGTTTGGGTGGAGGTAGTCCTACGTAATTCAAAGTTTCGTTAGTGAGGAATGTGTAAGGGAAATACCTTTTGAAACTTCAGCGGCTACGCCCATGACCTTGGTAGCTTTGCTAATTTACAAGGTGTGAACAGCAGGGTGTCTTTAAACTGTACATTACCTCTTATCTGTATTAGTTTGTTGCCTCTTTTCAAGGGATCACCTGTAAATATCGCAGACGACTCGTGTTCAAGCAGCTCCTTATAAAGGAACTGTGTGTCAAATTTCGCCCCGTTATGGGCAAGAATATACAGTCATTTTTTTTAACTTGTCCGCTAATTTGACAATATAGGATACAAAAGTTTCACAGGGCTGTCGTGTGCATTCGTTTTAAAAACGTTTGTCCGTTTTCCACATTTGTGGCACTCATCACACTCGATCTCCATGCACTCATCACAGATAGTCTGACTTACGAGTAAATGTGGTAGACCTCTTTGGTTTCAGCGTTCGTGTAAGTTTCTATATCGTAGTACACGGTTATACAAGGGCTATTTTTAGGCTTAGCATCTTTCATATAACATACATGCTTCACTCCATCCGCCTTATATTTTTCATGACATGTAGAACAGTGAATTTCATCGCATTTATGTTTGAAATTCCCCCAATTATCCATCATGTGAAACATACCGCACTTACAAATCCTCATTTTCCTGCAAGTGCCATTTGATTTATGGAGCTCAAAGCATTTATTATTGAAAAATGTACGTCTACACACATTACATTCCCTCTTCTCGGTTTCAACTACACGACTTTCACATTTGGGGCTTTTACACTGCTCACATACCATGTAGCAATCCTTACAATGTTTCACCATATCATCAGCAAACTCGAGACAACCCTTACACAAATCATGATGCCTTCCATATTTTCGACTTTTATCATAACTGGCGTAGAGAGCCCTTATGTACGGATGGGGAGATACGATGTTCCTGACAATCCTAAAATAAGAGGTCTTGTACGATCTCTCACGCTGCTTTTAAAAACATACACAGTCCTACGACGATCATCCATTCCAAATACGACTATACGTGCATTCATTTCCTGCTCGGCCCTTCTCAGTTCTTCAGGACCCATATTACACTCAAACTCAAGCTTACAATCTGAAGCCAGTTTACGGGCACGCTGCACAACCGTGGGCAGCCAAATTTTTTGCGTCCAAGTATTTAGCACAGTGAACATATGAGCTAAGATTATTGCTATAAAACCACAACCACGATCGACGTTTAAATGCTTTCTGTAAATAACCGGAGAATTGAAATTAAGAGTATAAGGTGTGGCACTATGACCCGCAACCCGGAATACTCTGTCAATATCTACCATGAAGTTGTCCATATTGAAGGATGTACTACTTTGAGAAGCTTGCATTATACGGCCCAAGATATATTCTATGTCTACAGCCGCCAAACGTCTGAACGGTATTACCCCAAAAATCGTCCCCCTCATCTGACCCGAACCTGAAGGATAACCTCGTCCGGACTTCACGTTGGTCGCTGTTCTGAAAGGCAAACTCCACAATACGTTCAACTACGCGTCGCAGTCCGTTGGTATACAGGGATCCATGGTCAACCCTGACCACGTACCGATTTCTAGTCAGGGGTGGGGGAAGCGGTGCGCATCAACTCGAATGTTATACCATCCTCCACAGTATGAGAAGCTGCTGTGGAGGAAGTACCCGGAACTGAACAATGGGGCATATTTGAGGAAGGTACTATTGTGGGGGTTGTGTCGTAAGACGTAGAGGGTTGGGGCTCTATTACTGGGGTCTAACAACCGGCAATCCTGGCACGCTTTATACCTGACGTGGAGGGCTCTTCATCATGCTTCCGCTTTGAACTGTCGCATGCTACAGGTGTCGCTGGTGAGGGTTCGTCAGCGGGGAAGGGTTCTGTAGCTGCACGGCCATCGGTTCGTCTGTGATATCGATGATGGGGTGCTGTATATCGTCGTCATTCACGGTTCTGTGGAACAACACTCAAATTTGTAATATTTTGTAAATGACCAACTTAGGGGTGTGACGTGCTAGAGATGGAATCTGTAGAAAAATTCAGGTTCACAAGCCCCTCCACATGTATTATATCTGGCCCTACAGGATGTGGAAAAACTGTATTTATGCTTAAAATCATTAAAGATAAGGAGGAGATGTTCTCAAAATTTGTGCATAAAGTAATATGGTGCTATTCGACGTATCAGTCAGTGTTCAACGAGTACCAAGATGAAATTTTGTTCCACAAGGGTGTCTATGACGTTAATTCGTTAAAAGGTAATGAGCATACAGTTATTGTAATTGACGATCTCATGTTAGAAATGGATAAAACGTTTGCCGAGACATTTACAGTGTTCTCCCACCATCTTAACATAAGCGTATTCTTCATCAACCAGAATCTATTTTTCAAAAATAGATACATGCGCGATGTGTCGCTAAATACACAATATCTAGTCTTATTCGCACAACGTAGAGATGTGTCACAAATTGGGGTATTAGCCAATCAAATGTTCCCGAATCAACGTAAGGAGTTTTTGGAGGTTTATAAAGAAGCCACAATCCAGCGTTATGGATATTTGCTTTGTGACCTTCACCGCGAAACACGTTTAGGGTGCTTCTAAGAACGAATATATTCCCAAACGAACCTGAAACGGTGTATATTCCAGAATGACAAATAGGCTGAAGAAATATCGTGAATTAATAAAAATCTATCAACGATTGCCCCGGCACTGCAACAGATGTTTGTTAAAAATATCGACTCCGACTTTTTAAAATGCATCTGTGAAATCTCTTAATGTTATAAAATGTAATGTGCCAATGAAACCCCCTCAGAAGGCTCGCTTACGTCGTTACAAGAACATAATACGAGCGCTCGCTCATAAAAGTCAAACTGTGGGTAAGAAAAAGCGAATTATGTACAAAGAGGGGATCATTCCTACCCATCTTATTTTCAGTTTTGGGTCCTTTACTGACTAGATTAATATAATGAAGAAGGTGGTAGTGATTCCGCACGAGGTGTATGCTTCATTGCAAAGTTCAAAGATTCCAGACACGGCTCTAGAACCCCGTAAAAGTAGGCTTAAAAGAATGGAAAGCGAGTTGCTAGCCCTATTAAACAGTGAAAAGTCACCTGATGAGAAAAGGATCTTGTACCAAGAGGCTTTGCAGAAATTTCTTCATGAGTACGAAGATTATAAGTCCGTCAGAGCTCCCCGTGGTTATTAGGCACAGCGCGAGTAGCGTGAGCATGGCGACACAGGACCTGGCCCGACGTTAGAGATGACCAACCAAAGAACAACGGAACACAACACATCGAACATGTGTTAAAAAACAGTCTCCCACATACTACATTAGGAATAAAGGCTTAAGTCTTTATAATCTATTGAGTGAGGACCCCATCATACAGTGGGCCGATACAGGCGAGGTCATTGTTGAAGGAACAAGGGTACAAGGATCCAATATCGTTGATATTGTTCATGATCTGGTGAGAAAGTGGGACAGACCCTCACCAACAGGATGGAAGCATATTAAAGCAAGACTACAACAAATAAATGTCCCCAAAACATTGATAGGTAATCTGAATAGGTTAAAAGACCTGGATCAAGTCTCGCATGTGTCACAACTGAGTACGCCATCGCCCCCAGCAGCAGCTTCTGAAGAAGGAAAGAAGAGAACAAACGGCCAACCTTATCCACGTGTCTCTAAAATACGCAAATGGCTAACATATTAAGTAAACGCTATTATGACATTTCTAACCCCGCCTCCTATGGCGTTAATAGACTGTACAGAGGTGTTTACGGAGTAGGGAAAAAAGATGTTGAGCGGTTTTTGCGGGAAGAGGATGCTTATACACTTCATAAACCGGTGAGAAAAAGGTTTAAAACGGCCAAGACAACCGCGGATTCGATTGACTCTATTTGGCAAGCGGATTTAACAGACATGCAAAGATATTCAGTGTATAATGACGGATACCGCTACATCCTATTCATAATAGATGTATTCTCTAGATATCTGTGGCTAATTCCCTGAAAAATAAATCGCCTGAAACAGTTGCTAAAGCGACCAAAACGTTGATGTTAAAAGAAGAAAGGGTTCCTGGCTATTTTTGTACGGATATGGGGAAAGAATTTATAGGTCGCGCTTTTCAGAACATGCTGACAGAGTTTAATATCAGTTACTACACTAGCAGTTCTATACATAAGGCCTCTTTAGCTGAAAGAGTTCAACGTACCATAAAGGAACGCATGCATCGCTATTTTACACATAAAAACACATACAGATATATAAACGTTCTCGGTCATTGGCATCATCATACAACCGTTCACACCACCGTACGATTGGCACAACACCTAACGAAGTTTTAGAAAGAGGTGCGCTGCCAGAGGTGAGAAGAGATGGAGCACCGCCACCGCAGTCTACACATTTCAAAATCAATGATTATGTAAGGCTATCACGTTCGGAAATAAATTCGCGAAGGGATTTGAGCAAGGATGGACACGTGAGATTTTTAAAGTTCGTGCTATGAGACCTAAAGGTGAGATAATGATGTATTACGTTGAAGATTTGAATGGGGAAGAGATCGCTGGAGGCTTTTACCGCGAGGAGTTGCAGAAAGTGACATTTAATTTAGGAAAAAGTGTGTTTAAAATTGAAAAAATTTTAGGCAGCAAAGGTTCAGGAAAGAGAAAAATGTACCTGGTGAAATGGCTGGGTTACCCAGAAAGCTTCAACACCTATATAAAAGCTGCTGCAATAATGAAGCTTAATAGTATGCAACATGGCGCCTAGCCACTCCTTTTCTCTGTCTGTACATCCTAACAACACCCTGCCAACTTTGTGACAGAACTCCACGGACCCATTGAATTGGAGCGTGATTCGTATGAGGTGGGTTTATGTGAACTCCAGTTAGTTCCAAATTTTTAACTCTTGAAAATGAGCAAATCATATTTCTGATCCTTAGAAGAATCGATGAGCGCGAAAAATTAGACATAACCTTAGACAACTATGCGATCAGTCCTGTTCGGTGAGGACAGTACTATAGCACAAATGTTCGCTAGGAATCGGCATTATGATACAGCCATGGACATTGTGACGGGGTTAAACAAGAGTCTTGAAAAGTCGTACCTGACAAACGATTTTTTTTGAAGTCGTAAACATAGACACGCCTGCATGCACATTGAAGTTAAAATCAACGCTTAGTAGAAATATTAAAGATAAAGAGCTGTTCACAATTGTGGCTGAGGGATATAGCGCAGCTCTCCAAAGAGATACCTTTCACGAGGCACAGCATGACTTGTCCAGCTTAATGTATCAATTGAAGATGGAGAAATTGGGTGAAAGCTCTCCACCTCCAGACATGTGCTATATTTACAGCAATATCGTAGAGCACCAATTTGTTGGGGACACCCAGGCGCGCCTGCTGCGCATTGCACACATCCCCAACCATAGAGGGAAAAGTTTGAGCATTACATATGACAAGCCCCATTATGTGAATGTTGCGACTAATCTATTAACCAACATCTCGATATATATAAGAACGATTGAGGGAAAAAATTTCCCATTCGGTGATGGGAGCTTAACAGTGAAACTACACTTTCGCCATTCACAGTCTATCGAGGAGTGAGATACCAGCGTGGGAGTGGGCTTGGATCCATTTTTTCATCCATACTACGCACCGCTGTCCCACTGTTGAAGAGGGTGCAGGTACCTAGGGAGGAAGGCGTTACAAACAGGTTTTAACGCGGCAGAAGACATAATGGGTGGAACTAAGCCTAAAGAAGCTCTAAAAAAACATTTAAAACGTACACGGGACGAAATCATCAAAGATGCAAAGAGAAAAATGCGTGGTGGCGGAAAGAAGAGATCTGCCAGGAAGAAGGGGTTACCATCACGTGGCGCTAAACGTAAAAGGAAATAAAAAAGAAGTGCTCTAAGCGTATGAAACCTATGGCTGATCATTTTTTAACTGATATAAGCTGAGGACACTACTCTCACGAATCATAGGCTGATTACTAGTTGTCGAGAGAGGTGGCACTATTTCTGACTCGTCATGGCGCGTTTCATCCATCCGTGTAGTTCACAATGCTGTAAATCGGAACTGTCCCTCTTTGATATGCCCCCACTCAGGTCTCTATTGAGCATAGCGACTTTATTACAATTAACCCATTAAACACAATTAGTTCGCCGAGTGCCCCTATAGAATTCGTGATACCCAGCTCAGCCCTTACTTTTTGACCCGAGCTGCATGCACATGTACGCTAAACTGCGTATAGCCCATTCTGATGGAACGGACTGCGATGATAGTTACTCAGCGTACCCTGAAACCAACTTTTTACACTCCATATTCAGCCAGTGTGAGGTGTATTTAAATCAGGTTAACATCTCGGCAGGAACGGGTTATTATCACCTACGAGCCTATCTGGAAAATGTCCTCAACTTTTCAAAAGAAGCGAAGGACACCTTTTTAACCGCCGAGGGCTATTATCAGACTAAAGATGAAAATGGTATAAGGATAAATTTAAAAATTCTAAAAAAAAAGATATACGAGTTTTGGACGTCTTCATACAGATTTCACATTCCAGGAGAAACTGCTTATGAACGGGGTGGATATGAAGTTGAAGCTTACCCGCACGATTCCTGAGATCTGCATAAATCTGGGGTCTGATCAAGAAGAGGCGCGAAACCCGTTGTGATTCACATAATGGAGGCGTATTTGCGTATACGCCGAGTGAAATTAAGTTCGCCAAAACAAATAGAGATTGAGAAAGACTTAATACACGCCACAGTAAAATACCCAATTAACAGACAGATCAAACTATACACGGTGCCCGCCGGGTTGGCCTCGAAGCAACTAGAAAACGTGGCCCTTGGAGTTCTACCTAAAAGGATATTAATTGGAATGCAGGACCACGCCTCGACGATGGAAAATATAAAAAGAGTGCCTTTAAATTCGAGAATTTCGGCCTTAAAAATATTACTATACGTAAATGACGTTGCATTGGGAGGGACTACGAATCGGACTACTCATCAGACGCTGTGTTCCCGCTCTGCGCGAGAGCTTATAGTAGTCTGGCTCATAATACAGGTGCCTGTGACGAGCTTGGGTTTGGTAACGCAGAAAGAATTTGTCGAAGAATTTAACATTTATTCATTTGATATTGCCTGACTTGTCTGCTGGCGTAAATACGCACTTAAGTCCACAACAGAGGGAATATCTCAGTCAGGTTGGAATTTGCCAAGCCTATAGACGTCCCTATTCGTACTCGTGTACCTCGAATCACAAGCACTAATAAAGTTGACCGTTTCAGGAACGTGGTCACAGACTTTTAAAATGGACGCGAATACACTCCAGAGAGTATGAAAAGTGACCGAATCACACGCTCCAAATTTATCGGTGTGTTTGCGAAGAATGAAATATTGAAATTGCCAACTACAGAAACTGGTACGGGATTATCGTTAACACCGACATTGTGGGGGTGAGGGGATTCATTGGTTTGCAATCTATTTTAAAAATAGGGAAAAATGTACTATTTTGACTCACTCGGCACTCAGCCCTGGAATGATTCTGTAGTTGTACAGTTTATCAGCAAATACATGTACCTGAGATTGTGTGGAACCCGTATCGCCTTCAGGATATTATAGTAATACGTGCGGCATGTACGCCCTCTCATTTCTATGCACATGTCACGTGGGAAGGGATTTATAATTTTTTAAATTATTCGATTTGTGCGACACTGAAATGAATGATAAAAAGGTATGCAGACAGATAAAAAAAGGTTCCCAGATGTTACCACCCGCTGTATTGTGTAAAGGTGTATATCTATATTGTGTAAAGGCCTATTTGTAGCCACTAAAGCTTATTTAATGGACACTGGTTCCGCTTTATACATGTTTTCTACCATTTAATAAATTAAATGAAAATACAATGTGTTTTGTTCTTAACCCCCCAAAAATACTTACATTAGTTTCTCGGTGACCTGGCATTCGTTCGACCGGATGTAAGCCAATACCTCGACCTCTGTGTTCAGATCGCTGGTTTGGCTGTGCGATAAAGCAGCTATATCATTTATTCCCCTTTCATCAAAACGAAAAGTAGCTATAACACGATCAAGGTCCGCATCGGTCCTATAAAGTTAAGTAAAAATAAAGTTTATTTAAAAAGCTACAATAAGAGAAAATGCCACGAATTTAAAAAATTATAATAAAAAAGCAGATATCCTGACAGTTTTCAAAAGTAAGAGTGCTAAGACATCGTCTGCCGACACCGGGTCTCGAACCCACCGACAATTCTTAGTTTTTAATATTTGTATTGTACGTTTTTAATATTTCTAAAATCCTACCTTTACAAGAAGTGTGCAAATAAAACACCATATATATATATACGAAAATTATTTCACGAAAGTAACACGTGAAAAATATTTATAATGAATAAAACCACGAAGGAAAGGAAACACAGATGGTGCTCAAGCGCTTTCGTCTAATGACATCCTCAGGAACACTGAAGTACATAAAGAATTACAGCCTATATACAGGGTGGGCGGAAAGTAGCTCCCTATTTTGGATTGGTAAAAAAATACGTATATTATCCATTTATTTCAGAAGAAATAATATGAAAAGGTAGGCATACATGGTAGGTTTTCTCTAAAATTCAATGTGGGCTCCAACTCTTTCCACCAGCTTCTGGAGCCGCCCAGGAATGGAGTCCACTGACTTTAGCAGGAACTCCGGCGGATGGAGGACATGACTTCCCGAATTCGGTCCTGCAGTTCTTCCAATGTCCTCGTTTGGTGCGGTAGACTTCTTCCTTTACCCACCCCCAAAGAAAGAAGTCGCACGGTTACCGCTGAAAAACGGCAGAATCGGTTCAGTGTAACGGTGTGGTGTGGTATGACCTCAGATCAGGTTGTGGGCCCGTTCCTTCTGCGCAACACCATGAATGCTGAGCGGTACCTTGCTATGTTGCGAAACGAGGTCTGGCCGGTTGTCAGCACATGGGAGAACATCGACGATCTGATATTTATGCAAGATGGCGCCCCTCCGCACTTCGCTCTTGTTGTCCGTGAGTGGCTGGATGCCCACTTCCCTGGGCGTTGGATGGGTCGTCGTGGTCCACATCAATGGCCAGCCAGGAGCCCCGACTTGACACCGTGCGACTTCTTTCTTTGGGGTGGGTAAAGGAAGAAGTCTACCGCACCAAACCGAGGACATTGGAAGAACTGGAGGACCGAATTCGGGAAGTCATGTCCTCCATCCCGCCGGAGTTCCTGCTAAAGTCAGTGGACGCCATTCCTGGGCGGCTCCAGAAGCTGGTGGAAAGAGTTGGAGCCCACATTGAATTTTAGAGAAAACCTACCATGTATGCCTACCTTTTCATATTATTTCTTCTGAAATAAATGGATAATATACGTATTTTTTTACCAATCCAAAATAGGGAGCTACTTTCCGCCCACCCTGTATACCGAGATATTCACGAAGGAAACAGAATAATTAAAAATATTTTTCAAAACGCATTTATTGTGGCCTTTTATAAGTTAACGCCGATTGAAACGTCATATATAGACCGAGAATAAAGCACAAACTAATTTCAAAACGCATTGATTATGGCCTTTTATAAGTTAACACTGAATGAACTGCAATATGTATAATCACATATTAACTACTTACATCTCTAAGTCGTTAGCGGGAATTTGTTCCCGCTGTCACAAATTTCTGTAACAATTTGCATAGTTAGAAGATCATTCTGTTCCACCGCGATGAAAAGATAAATTGCAGAGAGTGATGAGGCATCGCCATCTTCAAACAAATCGGGGGAGCTGTACAGCTGGCTCATGGCTAAGTAATTCAAAACCACTGTTCCAGATAAAACATTGAAATGAGGCTCTGAGATGAAAGGGTCCCCTTTTATAAATGGGATTGTGATCAATCTACAACGCACGAACGCTTGCTTCCTATTGGCTATCGGTGAATTTTGGGCGGGCCTTGACGCGTAGGCCTGCATAGCGGCCAAACAGAGGCCCTGGGTTCCGCCCACAGGGCTGTGCTTGGCTGCCCCGTGAAATCTGGGGCGTGTCAGATATTCCCATTCGTCCCTATCTAAAATAGGATCGGGAAAATGTATTGTCTGTGAGTATAAAACCAAAAGGTAATTTCCCATGAAGAAATCCATCAGGGCGCGAAGTTCTTCAGCCCTTCGAGACAGTTCCTCCCATCTGTACCATGAGCAATTCGGGCATTTTTCGTCTTGGAGTAAAAAGAAATACTGTTTTGAAGGCATTTTTTATAAGAGATGAATGAGTACCAATATATATATATATACAGGGTGGGCGGAAAGTAGCTCCCTATTTTGGATTGGTAAAAAAATACGTATATTATCCATTTATTTCAGAAGAAATATATGAAAAGGTAGGCATACATAGTAGGTTTTCTCTAAAATTCAATGTGGGCTCCAACTCTTTCCACCAGCTTCTGGAGTTGCCCAGGAATGGCGTCCACTAACTTTAGCAGGAAGTTCGCACGGAGTCCACGAAAGTCAACTCGCCAGGCAGCTCGGGAAAGTGGACTCTCCCGCTACTCAGTGCGAACTGTGCTGAAGAAGGAGCTGAACTGGCGTGCGTGGAAGCCGCATTACTGCCAATCTCTCTCGGACGAGGACTGCGACATTCGCATGGAGTTCGGAGAAATCATGCTGGCTTGGCATGAAGACTGGCCCCATCTCTTCCGCAACATCCTCTGGAACGACGAGGCGGTGTTCCACGTCGGAGGCTTTGTCAACCGCCACAATTGCCACTACTGGGCAGGAGAGGATCCCATGGTTACCGCTGAAAAACGGCAGAATCGGTTCAGTGTAACGGTGTGGTGTGGTATGACCTCAGATCAGGTTGTGGCCCGTTCCTTCTGCGCACACCATGAATGCTGAGCGGTACCTTGCTATGTTGCGAAACGAGGTCTGGCCGGTTGTCAGCACATGGGAGAACATCGACGATCTGATATTTATGCAAGATGGCGCCCCTCCGCACTTCGCTCTTGTTGTCCGTGAGTTGCTGGATGCCCACTTCCCTGGGCGTTGGATGGGTCGTCGTGGTCCACATCAATGGCCAGCCAGGAGCCCCGACTTGACACCGTGCGACTTCTTTCTTTGGGGTGGGTAAAGGAAGAAGTCTACCGCACCAAACCGAGGACATTGGAAGAACTGGAGGACCGAATTCGGGAAGTCATGTCCTCCATCCCGCCGAGTTCCTGCTAAAGTCAGTGGACGCCATTCCTGGGCGGCTCCAGAAGCTGGTGGAAAGAGTTGGAGCCTACATTGAATTTTATAGAAAACCTACCATGTATGCCTACCTTTTCATATTATTTCTTCTGAAATAAATGGATAATATACGTATTTTTTTACCAATCCAAAATAGGGAGCTACTTTCCGCCCACCCTGTATATATATATATATATATATATATATATATATATATATATATATATATAATGTTATAATGTTTCAGACCAACAAAGACCCTAGGATCCACTCATGGCTGGTCTACCTGTGTTCGTAATTGTGTATTGTGTATGTTCTCCGTGGTGGCGGAGGGGAGCTACAATTTTACGCGGGTTCCGAACCACAAGAACATAAGAAATTTATGTAAAAACTGCCTGTACATTGGCAACGACCAATTTTTACAAAACTAAATAATTATCAATTTAAAACTAATTAATTATCAATTTAAAACTAAAGATAGCATCTCTGGATCCAGAGGATCAACTCATAATAGACTACTATCCACAAATATGTTACACTCTATATCTATTTATAACCGACGTGCAAATATATCAGATCCAAAGAATCCAGTCAATTTCATTACGGTATCCATCAATACTAGTACCTTGCCAACCAAAAATAAGTCACGGTCCATATCGATTGCGGACCAAGTCAAATTTACAACCTATACATTACAATATATATACTTAGAAGGAAAAGTGTAAGTGTGGCTGTAAAGACTGTACAGTAATGTAAAATGTGTGTGCACCCATTTTGGGTCTCCCATTTCAAGGTGTTTGTGGGGCAAGTGAAGATCATGAGTTTTTCAATACCTCACAGTACTGTGGGGGGCACCGCTCGGCAGAGGAATCTCTTTAAATGGAGTGTGTAAGGACAGAGAGTATCCCCTAACCCAAGATGCTGCCTCCCTATATCCCACAACACTTGTGTTGAGCTGTGGGATCTATCACCACAAAGCCTTAATTTTACTACCTTAAACTATACCCAATCTATCAACATATGCGTCTAATCGATTTTTAAACATGTTTATAGACGTGCTACTAATTACTTCTACCGGCAAACTATTCCAGCTGTTTATTATTCTATGCGTAAAAAAGTTTTTGGCAACTGCTGTCTCGAACCTTCTACTTGTCAACTTACACCCGTTATTTCTAGTCCTATTATATTGAGATATTTCGAGAAAGCTATCTCTATCTACGTTATCGAACCCATTCATAATTTTGAAAACCTGGAATAGATCACCCCTGAGCCTCCTAGTCTCGAGTGTAGTCAATTTTAGCTCCTTAAGCCTATCCTCGTACGACTTTGACCTAAGCGACGGAATCATCTTAGTTGCTCGTCTTTGAACTCTTTCGATTTTGTCCATATCTTTGAGCATATGCGGATTCCAAAATTGGACCGCGTACTCCAAATAGGGTCTAACTAATGATTTATAAAGAGGAACTATAATATCGCGCGATTTGTACTCAAAATTTCGAGCTATAAAACCTAACACTTTGTTCGCCTTATTGACCGCCGCTGTACTTTGTTTCGCTACTTTTAAATCACCAGTGACTATAACTCCTAAATCTTTTTCCTGCTCTATGCTTGTTAAATCTTTCCCTGACATACTATACGCAAAATTACCGTTACGCGAACCTATATGCAAACTTTTGCACTTATCAACGTTTAAATCTCATTTGCCATGTGACTGACCAATCAACGATTTTATTCACATCTTCCTGGATTTTACTTCTATCTTCGTCATTAATCGCCCTACCACCCAGCTTCGTGTCATCCGCAAACTTTGAAACTGTACCGACTAGGCCGACATCTAAATCGTTAATATATATAAGAAAAAGCAAGGGGCCCAACAGAACCCTGAAGAACGCCACTCGCTACATTAGCCCAACACGACTCCGCTCCATCAACGACCACCCTCTGTTTCCTACCTCGCAACCACTCTTCTAGCCAATTTATTACTACACCCCTGATTCCGTGTGCCTTAGTTTTTTCAATGAGTCTTTTGTGCGGTACGGTGTCAAACGCTTTTTGAAAATCTAAATACACCACATCAACCGCCCGATGACTGTCGTAAACGTCAACCACGCGTTGAAAAAATTCTAAAAGATTAGTTAAGCAAGATTTGTTTCGCCTAAAACCGTGCTGCGTATTTCTAACTAGTTCATGTCATTCTAAGTGCTCGACTATACGATCCTTAATTATTGATTCCAGTAGCTTACCTACAACAGACGTTAAACTGATTGGCCTATAATTTCCCGCCGCACCTTTATCGCCTTTCTTAAAGATAGGTGTTACGTTTGCTAACTTGAAATTATCTGTACGCACCCCTCAGAAATAGACGCATTAAAAATCTTTGTTAGCGGCACAACAATGCCATCTTTTAATTCTTTTAGTTGTATGGTATATATGGAATCCGGCCCCGGTGATTTACGCGTTTTCATTTTATCAATATAGCGCATTACTTCCCCTTCACTAACCACAATATTATCCAAAATATTTCCATCATCAAAAGGTATTATGTCTATGACCGTAGGGATATTCGTTACATCTTCTATAGTAAAAACTGACGTAAAAAATTCGTTTAGCAAGGTAGCCATTTCCTTGTTTTCAGAAACTAGATCTCCGTTGACATTTTTCAACGGCCCCAAGACACTTTTTACTGGATTTCTATTGTTGACGTATTAAAAGAATCGCTTGGGGTTTTCTTACCGTCACGAGCTATGGAGATTTCAAATTCGCGCTTGGACTTTTTTATTACACTTTTCGCTTCACGCCTTAGAGATATGTAGTTGTTTCGTAACCACAAATTGTCTTTCTCGCACTTATGTAGCCTATAAGCCCTGTCTCTACTCTTTATAATGTCTCCTACTCTAGAAGTAAACGATAAGGGCTTGTTGTTTACTTTCGCACGTTTAATTTTGTACGGTACACATTCCTCATTTATAGTCCTAAATACTGTTTCGAACGATTCCCACATTAGTTTTGCATTGGAGTTCCCCATTACGTTTTCCCAATTGACGTGTGACAATTTATTTCGAAACTTACTAAAGTCTGCGTGCTGGAAGTTAGGAATTTTAGTCGAGTTAGCTGGTTTCGAGTGACTTACTGAGAGGACAAACTCTACCATATTGTGATCGCTATTGCTTAACGGTTCTATTACTTGAAGATCAGTAATTAGCCTATCATCCGTAGTTATTACTAAATCTAAAATACTGTCCAACCTCGTAGGTTCCCCAACCTTTTGAATAAGAAAGCTATCCTCGAGAAAATTAACTAAACGATTACCTTCCGCGTCTCCTTGCATTGTATCGTAATTCACGTTGGCGCAATTAAAGTCACCCATAACTAAAGCCTGCTCACTACCGATTATTCTCTTTAGTTCACGATATAACGCTTCGTCCGTATCAGCTGTTTGATTAGGGGACCTATATATAACCGCAACAAGAAGTTTGAAATCGTTCAATTTAAGTTCTACTATAGTCGAATCTATCGGTTCTGGAATTGTGTGCTTTACTTCTATAACGTTCACAATATTATCTTTGATATGCAACATAACACCGCCTCCTCGCCTACCTATTCTGTTTTTAACAAAAAGTCTATAACCTTTAACCCTTAACCGCCGTGGTGCCCATATTTGGACACCTTCAAAATAATCGAAATATATTGAATAATTATTGTAATATCGTCTGCTACGCCGAGGTGGCCTTTCTTGAACACCTAACTGTAGATGCCAGATACCTCTTTCGGCAATATCTCGGTTTTTTTTTTTATTTCATGGCCTTTTCAAACGAGGGAAATGTTAGTTCAAAACCAAAAATATTTTGAAGAATGGAATCATTTACAGGTAAGATACAATGTTCTAATAATTTTTAGGGCAAAAACATATATCCTGGATTGTACATAAGATTGCTTTTATTTAAAAAATATATTAGCATAAATATTAGATGTCATTAGAGTATAGTGCTCAAAATGAGCAGCTAGGCATGGCAAAGTCCTCCTGGGCAAACGTTTTCTTTCATAGATTGAAAATTTTTGGGAAACTATTTTGTTTTTTTAGAATAGTATTGATAGATATTTTGTAGACTAAAATTTATATATATATATATATATGTATGTGTATATATAGTCATTATATATATATATATATATATATATATATATATTATATATATATATATTGTATGTGTATATATAGTCATTATATATATATAATATATATATATATATATATATATATATATATATATATATATATATATATTTAATATATATACTCAAACACTCTTTCCAGGAACTAGTGGATTATCCGAGAGGCCAGTCATTTCAATTGCAACAGGAAGCTTTTATGCTGGAAATCGCAATCGCAAGTCTCTATTTCTTGCAACAGTCGAGTTCAGAATCAGAACAGGAACAGGACCTTTCATCTTCTAGCACTGTTGTTTTATGTGTTGATAACAGTTCACCCTTGCCTTCATCACATGTAAATGGTCGGAAGAAAACCCTTCAAAAGAGAAATCCCATTTGGGAAAAGATTGAAGCACGGGATCCTATTCCACAACATCCAGATTTTGAGGATATCATCTTGGTATCGGAAAATCCTGAAGATTGCTTGGTTAGTCCTTTTCAATTCTTTATGAAATTTATTGGTCTTGTGGCACTGTTCAATCAAGAAGGCTACCTGGTTCTATCATTCACCCAAGGTAAAGAAATGAAGGCTAAGGGTAGAGGTACATTTGAAGAGTGGGATGCAAGTGTAGATGGAATAAGAGTAACAGCAGTAAAATGGTTTGATAGTAGAGCTGTTACAACTTTGTCAACCTTTGCAACAGCAGAGCCTGTTGTTCAGAAAGAGAGGTTTGACCATCACCAAAAGGGAAAGATATCCATTATTTGCCCCAGTATTGTACACGAGTATAACAAAGCAATGGGTGGTGTAGACAGTGGCGGTTCTTCATATGGGCAATATGGGCAGCCGCACAGGGCGGCATTTGTGGAGGGGCGGCATGAGCGCCTGCAAAAAAAATAAAATAAAAATAAGAATAAATAAATAAAGAAATAAATAAAATAGTTTATTTATGGCAGTTGTGCAATTTAATTTGTATTTTTCCTGTTCATAGTATCATAATTACATTCTCTTAAGTGAGTTATTCTATTTACGTGATGAAGGATTTGTAAAATTCAGAAATTTGAGTCTTTGTTTTGGTTCTGAAGTTCCAACAATTAGTCCAATAAAAAGTTATTTTGTGAAAGAGTTATGTCTGTCCTTTATTTTGGGGGGATTCGAATGTGTGTGTGTTGGCGAACAGGGGGGGGGCGCTGAAGGTGAGGTTCGCCCAGGGCGTCATGTAAGCTAGGACCGCCACTGGGTGTAGACCTGCATGACCAATTGGTATCCTTGTATATAGGTTTTCTTTTAAGTCTAAAAAGTATTATCATAGGATTTTTGGCACCTGTTTGACATGGCACTGGTCAATGCTTGGCTACTGTACAGGCGATCATGTGATGATATGAGTGTTCCCCGTAAAAACCAAAATATTTTGGCACAATTCAAGGCTAGGGCAGCTAAATCTTTGATGTTTTCTGGTAAAGTAACTAAAAAATTTAAAAGGGGGAGACCATCTATAGACGCCACAGAAGAACCAAAAAGAAAAATTGTTAACCAAGGTTTACCTATACCTGAAAATGATATAAGATTTGACAATCTTGGCCATTTACCTAATGTTGGTTCAGTTAGACACATGTGTAAGATGATTGGTTGCAAAAGCAGAGTTATGACACACTGCCAGAAATGTAATGTATATTTGTGTATTACACAAAAAAAGAATTGTTTTGCAGACTTTCATACAAAAAATTTGTAAAGTAATATTCAAATTTCATTATTATATTTGCAGAAAAATGTTTGAATAGTAATAAAAATAAGTCTTAGCTGTTCATTATCCATAAAAATGTTTTGTATTAGTTTTATATTTTAATATCAGTAAAAATTGTTCCAGATTTGTGTTTTATTCTCCGTAGATTTTCACATTAAATTTGTCTCGTGTGCCTAGGTGCCCAAAATAATCCACCTTCATTAATTCATTAAAAAAACAAAAATAAATTAATGTAAATACATACATGCCTTATTGACTCCTGTTAGATCACAATTTTCAACAATTTAATTTTTTTCAGAGCTAAATAAAAATTTAGGCGGTTAAGGGTTAATTTGATACTCCCCTACAAAGTCACGAGTTTCAGTGGTAAGCCACGATTCATTTATCGCAATTATATCATAGTCTTTACAAGCAATTAAAGAAAAAAATTCGTTTCTTTTATTCAGTAGGCTACGAGCATTTAAGGATAAACTCTTCAAATTGTTTGTAATTGCGACACCTTCGAGAGCACAGGGGAAGTTTGTGGAATTTACGCTGGGACCATTCGAGTTACGGCAGCCTGAAAAGAAGAGACAGTATTATGAAATAGTCTTCCTAAACGCGCAGCTCCAACGTCATTAAGATGAAGTCCATCTCCGAGGAACAAGTCCCTCCTGCCGTAGAAAGTGTTCCAAAAATTCGTAAAATGCACTCCTTCCTGTTGGCAAAGACTTTAGGTTATTGTTAATATAGGTCGCCTTGCTGTAGAAATCGTTACGTTGGATAATTCGACGAAGTATACCTGTTAAAACAATCTTATTAGTTTTTTCCTTTAATCGCTCTAGTAAGTCCCTGTACCTAGCCAGCAGTTCTTCCGATCTAGAATTTAAAACGTTATTAGTACCGACATGAATAACACGTTGTGTCCTCGGATGTACCGTCTGTAAATTGGTCAACACTATTAGTTATATCCTACACCCTTGCACCAGGGTAGCAGTAACGGCGCCTACGACGAGGGTTTCTCCCACAATTCCTCGAGCTGCCCTCGAACAATGGAATCGCCAACGAGTCGTATTTCCGGTTCATCAGCATCATCGAAACCTAAAACAGAAAACTTATTGTTTGTTATTACTGGTAGACATGTCTCAGGTTTTCTCAATGGGGCTCTATTACGAACTCGAACGAAGGGTTGGGAACTAGGGGAAGAGAGAGGGCTATTAATACTATTTATATTATTAGTAGAAACTGAGGCAGGAGGGGTCGTAACTGGAGTCTCAAGGGATTCTAATTTTGCCGTCAGGAGCATCACGCTTTCTTCAAGCCTTACTCCGGCCTCCTTCTCACGTTCTAACTCGTTCCTCAGGACTTCCATGCTTGAGCACCACCTGCAAACTAACTGTTCATTATTATTAGCCATTGTAAACGCGTAAGCGGCAAATTTCCCTTCACAGCGACTGCAAATACTTGACGGGGTGCCATGCTTTTAACTAGTTAAAAAACAAAAAACAAAAACAAAAAAACAAAAAAGAGCGTTTAGAAATTAATAAATTACAACGTAGGTCTACCACGTTCTTGAAACAGAAACAGGTTCTTGTAACACAAATTTTACTAAATGAATATAGAATTAAGCTACCGACAAAAGATCCGTAAAAGAAGAGTATTTATAATACTTATCTGTCCGCGATTCGACCCGACTTTTTTCCTTTTTTTCACACGGTGTGTGACCACACTCTACCTGACCTCTGGAAGGAAGGAAAAATGAACCTTATGACTCCACGTTTTCTGATAGATTTGAAAAACAAACAAGGCAAGCCACGTGCAGTAGCCTTGGTTTGATCAAATAATATAGTACTGAATAACGTAAATAAATGAAATATATTCGTTAATGAATGCTTAGTAGCACGAAGTAATTTAGTTAAGAATGCACCGAACACTATTTTTTTTAAAACAATTCAACGAAAACCACTTATTCAATTGATAACACTGGACACTCGATAAAACACGTCTGTTCACAAGGAAAGACTGATCACATCTGAGAAAGACTGATAGATAGATAGATAGAGAGATAGATAGATAGATAGGCAGATAGATGGATAGATTAAAAATGCCGCGTTTGACACTCAATTTTGAACCTTATACCCTTAAACAAAGAATGCACAGGTGAAAATGAATGTATTCAGTTTAGCTATACGATCAAAAAGGACTTAGTATATATATATATATATATATATATATATATGCACTAAAATCACAGAACAACACGTGCTCTTATTAATAAGCAAACAACCAAGGTAAAAGGAAAAAGAAACACGAAATCCGAGCCCTTTCGTGATATATTCACATCTTCAGGAAAAACAAGAAAGGAAATATTTCTTGTTTTTCCCTGAAGATGTGAATATATCACGAAAGCGCTCGGATTTCGTGTTTCTTTTTCCTTTTCCCTGTGGTTGTTTGCTTATATATATATATATATATATATACATATATATATATATATATATGGAATGAACTCAGAATGGTTCCCTGAGGTTTTTTATGATACACACAAACCGTGCATGGAACAAGGAACTCTTCTAGGAAAATTAAATCCACTATAGTCCGAATAAGTAATAGTAAATGAAAAATACTAGTCTTTTGTTTTTCATGATGCTAGCCCGACGTGGGCAACGAGTCACTCGCAAAGAGGTCCCAAAAATATAGCTTCCCTCACCAGCTATCTGCAAAGCAGTAGGATCCAGCTTTGGGACAGGATCTAGGGTTTAGATGCTGTCCCAAACCCTCCATCCCCCAATATAATGATCTGCGGAAACTTTAACTTCCCATTTGTAAAATACAAATAAGTGGATAGGAATATAGTATATATACACCAGGACAAGGGGGGCACAAGAGAAGACCAGGCAAGCAAAAATGTTGATGGCTCTCACAAATGAGTTTATGCTGACAACAGATAACAGAAAATACCAGAAAAAATAACTGCCTAGATCTGGTATTCACGAATAACACGAAATTGATTGCCAATATAAAAATAACTCCAACCATTATCTCAGATCACAACTTAATCGAGATATCAACAAATATGACGACAACATTAAAAGACTACACATATTGAGGAAAGAAGCAAATTTGGGGCTTTCAACTTAAACTCCAAGACTATAAATTGGGAAGCAATCAGATCGCACATGGCCCAAATAGAGTGGAGAACAGTTTTGGAGAATAAAACAACTGAAGAAATGCTATCAACCTTGGAAGAAAAAACGCTGAGAATTTTAGAAAAATATGCTCCGAAATCACAGCCAAAAGGAAAGAGGAGCTGTCTAGGGTGGCAAAAGAGAAGAATATTCCGCAAAAGAAAGAGAGTGGAGGCGAAGTTAGCCAACTGCGGAGATAATGCCAGGAAAGTAATAGAAAAATAAGCAATAAACTGGAGGGTATTGACAGGGAAATACAAGCCCTGATTAAGGACCATACAGAGAGAGGGAAGAGGAAAAGGCGGTAGAAGCGATAAAGGAAAATCCAAAATACTTCTATAGCTATGCGAAAAGGAAAACAAAAACGCGCGCCGCTATTGAGCCCTTAAGGAAAAGAAATAATGAACTAACCGACGATCAAAAAGAAATATCTGAAACATTGAGAGCCCAGTAGGAATCAGTTTTTAGTACCCCAAAACGTGACAAAGCGATACCTGACAAAGATGCAATCTTTGAAGAGAAATTGCAAGGAGAGTGTATAACAGACTTTGATTTTACCCCAGAAGATCTAGCGAGAGCTATAGGACAAATTAAACCACATTCAGCTGCAGGTCGGGACACTTGGAACCCATTATTGATTAAAAACTAAATATGAAATAGCTACACCTTTATACTGGATATGGAGAAGATCCCTAGACACTGATGAAATACCGAGCATCTTGAAAAGAGCAAACATTGTCCCTATATATAAAGGAGGGGACAGATCTCAAACAAAGAACTATAGACCAGTGCCATTGACGTCTCACCTCACGAAAATAGTTGAAAGAATAGTTAGAGAGAAAATCTATGACTTCTTGGAGACACTGGAAAGATTCATCGAAAATCAGCACGGATTCCGATCAGGAAGATCATATCTATCACAACTTATAGAGCATTATAACAATGTCCTAGATGCACTTGAAGGCAGTGAACACTATGTCATATACACGGATTTTGCTAAAGCTTTCGACAAATGCGATCATGGTATAATAGCACATAAAATGAAATCTATGGGAATAACAGGCAAAGTGGGAAAATGGATCTACAACTTCCTCAGAGAACGTCTACAGGTCGTCAAAATTCAAGGTGTATCATCATCAGAATCAGAAGTACGCAGCTCAGTACCACAAGGGACAGTACTGGCCCCACTCCTGTTCATTATCATGCTAACAGACATACACAGCGGAGTAAACAGCAACAGTATAGTAACATCCTTTGCAGACGATACAAAGATCAGCAGAAAAATCAGCGAGGCAAATAAAGTGGAGGCCTTGCAGAAGGACACGAACAAAATATACACTTGGTCAGAAGACAACAATATGGCATTTAACACCGAGAAATTTCAGCTCTTGAGATATGGTAGAAATGAGGAACATAAACAGACTGCATATTATGCTCCAGATAGACAGGAAATCCAGAGAAGCACGAAAGCGCTTGACTAGGGGGTATTAATGACCGAGACGCAAAATTCGAGACACAAAATCAGATAGCGATAAACAAAGCAAAAAGAGTCGTGGGAGAGGTACTAAGAACGTTCAAAAGGAGGGACAAAACAGTAATGATTCCTCTGCTGCGAACACTGATCATATCAAAACTTGAATACTGCTCAGTTTTGACGTCCCCATATAAAAAGGAAGAAATTAATAAATTAGAAGAAACGCAGAGACATTTCACAGCCAAGATTGATGGCTGCAAAGAACTCAACTACTGGGAAAGACTACGTAAACTAAATCTGTACTCCCTGGAAAGAAGAAGAGAGAGGTATACCATAATCTACATATGGAAAATGATCGAAAAACTGGTACCAAACCTCAAATTAAACCCAATTACCATCCAAAAAACACTGGAAATAGGAAAGCAGAATGTGTAGTGCTCCCAAATTAAAGGCCCGACAAGGGACCTCCTCAACATTGAAGGAAAATAGCTTGGTTGTCAGGGGGCCAAGACTTTTTAAACAGCTTCCAAAGGACTTCAGAAACGTTACAGAGGTCAAAGTTGAAGTCTTCAAGAGAAAACTAGATGGCTGGTTCAGGACGGTACTAGATGAACCGGGTGTACCTGGCTATGTGCGGTGGACAGCGCAAGAGAGCAACTCGCTCATCCACCAAGCCAGGATTAGAGGCGGGGCCAACAAAAAGTTCGACTTTGACAATAAAATGAATACAATATATTCTATTACGTACAGTTGCGCTCATTATTCTTAGGACACTCTTGAGAACATATAGCGACACCTGGCATATATTTGTTGTGTGTACTACAAACGGCTATAACATTTTATGAATGAATCTGGGTGAGTGAGTGCTGATTGGTTAATTGACTCATTGCCAAATGTCTTTAGAACATAATTATTTCCATTCATCACTCTGGTTTACATATATAGTGGCCTACACATCACCAATTTGATGTGGCGTAGAAAGTAGACTTACTATAATTTATGAATTAAATTGAAATGAATAATGAGGGTTACCAGTTCGGGGCACAGCCCAAACAAACAGTATTTAATAAGGAGAGAAATTACTTTGTTGTTTTGTGTTTAGAAAAATAAATGGATTATTTGTTCATGGTGATCAACAATTCTGTATACGGTAATTGTACTGTATTACAATGACTGATTCTTAGCAATAAGAAATGGTTTATACAGTATAAGCGTTATGTGAATATAATAATTACAAGAAACACTATTCAGGTAGGCCAAGAAGACATGTGGCAGTGAACGCACAGTAATAAGTAGTTAAGCCCAATAATAACTGAGGTTTCGTTTTATAGCCTTTGTTTAGATTATATGATTGAGAACGTCGAGGAAAGGAATTTCCGGTCGATTTCTATAAGTAGTCTTCTCTCAGAGACTACACAGGAACGATACTAAGAATTACCATTTCGGAGCGAAACTGACAAAACCACTCTGAGTTTTGATGCTGGGTCTGGTATTTGGTGGGATTCCTGTCGCAGGAGGGAGGAGAATGAAAGGTCATCTATGACTGGGGAGAGGGGCAGAGGAGGCGCTGCTGTAGTGGGGTGTAGAGGTCCACAGGAGGATGGGGTTGGCGTACGGTAGGAACGCGGAGCGAGTGGGGGAGAAAGGGAAGAGATGGGAAGGGGCAAGGGAAACTGTATTGAGTTCGCACGCCGTGCCCAAAACTCGTCGTATAGCAGTTTTCCTCGATGAATGCACTCCTGCCGAAGGGAAAGAAAAAGCGTCGTTCATGAAGACAAGCAGGAGTAGACATTCCACGGAATGATGTAACCAGACAGTTGAAGAAGATAGGGGACTGTTACCATGTGCCAAGTTTGATGCTGTGCTTGCAGTGGGCCTGTTGCGTGAATGCGTGTGAGAGTACGTGCGTGCTTGCTTGCTTGAAGAATGCTTTTTAAGCCTTCCCATTGGAGTGAGTGGGAAAACACACTTAGTGCTTGAGGAAGAGTTCGCTGGTGCAATATGGCGCGTCGTCAGGATTTCTGCCAAATGATTTTCCGTACAGCGGCCGAAAAGGGATCGTTCAATATATTTGGGCAAAGTGTTGACGAAACAATGCGCCGTGCAAAGCGAATTGAACTTACTGTAGCGACGGGGGTGAGAGTGCGTGATGTCCTGAGTGTCCGGTGGTGGAAGCGGGGCAAGACCCAATGCCATTGGTGGCTCTGCCTGGGAGTCGCCTCGTCCCTGCTGTCTGGAGGGCAGTGGGACTCATGGGGATGCGCTCTGAATTCGAAAGTTGCATTGGTTGTGCAGCTGCACATGACAGCGGGACAGTAAGGCAATAATTAATAACATACGGCACGAAACAACGAAAGTCAATGTCATTGCAAGTAGGCCTAGTTAATTTCACTTTGGATTTATGAGTACTGTATTTAAGTGAAAAGTTATTTAATATCACTGCAAAAAAAAAATTAATTTTCACTAGAAGCTTAGCACAAAGATCACTGTGATAAAATAACGTTCGGTCACTCCGGCGTCACCAACTTATAGTGGCCTCCACATCACCAGTTTGATGTGGCCTAGAAAGTAGGCTTACTATAATTTACGAAATAAATTGAAATGAATAATGAGGGTCACCAGTTCGGGGCACAGCCCAAACAAACAATGTTTAATAAGGAGAGAGAAATTACTTTGTTGTTTTGTGTTTAATTAGAAAAATAAATGAATTACTTATTCACAGTGATTAACAATTCTGCATACGGTAATTGTGCTATATTACAATGACTGAGTCTTTTCAACGAGAAACAGTTTATACAGTATAAGCGTTAAGTGAATATAATAATTACAAGAAACACTAATTCAGGAGGGCTAAGAATCTGCGGAAGTGATCACACAATAATAAGTAATTAAGCCTAATAATAACTGCGTTCTAGATTTGTATTTGTAAGTGTTAAAACACCAACTTTTAACATCAGAGAGAAAGACATAAAAATAATCTTTTATAGTCTGTTAACTGTTATTTGCTGGATCTTAAAATAGATGTCATTTAATGTTAGTAATTCATGTTAGTAAAGAAAAAACCTCTTTCATTAATACTAGGGGTATTACTGTAAGTACAATGAGAAAAAAAAGTCATGAACATTATATGCATATTTCAGTAACAAAATAAAAATGTAAAGCTTGTTTGCCGTAACAAGTATTTACATTTTTTATCACTAATTGTCAACATCGTAAATGGGGGTGTAATATTAAAGTTCATCTTTTCCGTAGCGAACCCTTCTTCGCCCGTTTCGGAGAACACGATTACAGTCCAGATGTTGGTGAAAATCTCGCTGAGATTATTGTAGACATTAATGTAACTGATGTAATATTCCATCCCAAATATGTTTTCGGCAAAGGATATCATGATATTGCTCTTCTAAAGTTGGCAAAGAGAATTTGTTTTAGGGTATGTCATACACAATGGTAAATGGAAAAATTTTGAGCAACATTCAGCATTAGTTTGTGTTGCAAACTTTATATCAAAATATCCTGTAAAGTGTGAAAGTTCTTTGCATTGACTTATTGTTGTTAAGTGTGACCGGTGAATGAGTTAAAATTATCAAATGTTCGCCAACCAGTAGCGACTGTTTTTTCAAATTAGAGATTAAAGCTAAAAGCATCTCGTGACATTAGAGTACCTCCGTTGCTACCGATTAATCACACCTGAATGAAAATACAAATGTTGTAGAATTTTTAGTGCAATACAGTAAACACGGAATATAGTTTTTTGGACCTACCTTAAAATTTGGACCTACAATAAAGTCTTTGCCCTCTCCTCCTCCTCTTCAATTGTATGGAATTATAAGAATAATTCTTCCTGAAAAACTCATTCACTGAAGAGCTGTTGTCCCTCAACAAAGAGATGCAAACACACAGCAAGGGAGCACTTGGTCAGGTTATGTGCCACATTCAGTGTTCCGTCGGAGCATTGTAAAAAAGAACCCCTGAACGAAACCAGCTTACCTTGACGACAAGTTTGAGTTATAAAATGGGTTTTAGTATAAATGGTTATTTATATAAAAATATTTACATTTGCAAGGAATATATTTATGCATAAAATTTACTGGTTAAAAATATTAATATAAAATAAAAATTTATAGGCTCAAGTAAATCCAATGTGCCTTCCGTGGGGAAGTCTCGCAAAGTAAGACCTCATCGACGAACAAGCCACATTAGCAGGATAGGGAAAGATAGGATTTGGTAAAAGAAAAAAAATAAGTTTTGGTATTTTCAGTGCTTATATAAATTCATATCTAAAGATATGATATTAGTTCATCATATCTCTCTTTCAAAGTGATACAACCAAAGAGAAATTACGACTTTCAACACTTGTTCTGTTTGCAGGTGGACCAGTTTCGACAGTTCTTCAAGAAGTTAATGTGACAATTTTCCAGCCTTCCGTCTGTAAAAGGAGTTATTCTACTCTTAATGACTATAATACAAAATTTCCAGAAGGAATGAATCGAGAAAATATTATTTGTGCCGGTGATGTCGAGGTAAAAACCATTACAACATTACATGCATGCAGTGAGTGAACTTATTATTAAAACAAACGGTATAATATTATTGTGTTCAAATGTTAAGCCATAATATACCAAAACACTATAGTCTTTTAGCGTCACTCGTAAGAAAACATCTGAAATAATAATAATAATAATAATGTTTGATGTTGTTGAACCTTCTTTGTGACTGCAAAGGTGACGGATGGGACCTACAACTCTATGTGAGATTCGAACCACAGGCAGCTATAACATCTGAACGAAGAGAACTGTTACCCATCAACTACTAAACAGATTCAACGTCGCTTTTAACTCCGCTGACCTAACAGGAAGCGGCGTTGCGTAGTCCAAGTATATACGATACGACGGTAAAGCCTAGATTCAACACCCATTTATTATTTTAGGAAATAACTTGATTTAACTCCTTTTAAATTTAAAAAATCACAGTAACGTCATATGAATATGATACAACATATATTGTTTTGGTCTTTTTGCACGAAAATCTCTTTCACAGACGTTATCTCTAATAACCAATATACACTGAATCTTTACATCCTTGAACAATTGTTGGATGACACTTTCTTTGAACACTTATTTTTCGAATTTCGGAATAAAAATTTATCCTTTGTCCATAAAGAATTCACATTTCATTTCTCTGAAGTGCGGAACACTGAGTGGTAAGTAATTTTACTATGTTATATATATATATATATATATATATATGTGTGTGTGTGTGTGTGTATGTGTGTGTGTGTGTGTGTGTGTGTGTGTGTACATTTATACTTTGGAACCGCTGACTGGGAAGCCCTTTGGAAGTAATTCTTTGATCTTTCATGAAATGATTACTGTGTCTGTGGCCGGGGCCCCTACGAGTGCACTGAACGCATCACAGAGGTGATTCTCACGGGCTTGGAGGCGTACATTCCATATTCTTTTCCAACTACTAATGCGAAAAAAACCTTGGCTTCACTTGTTTAATCTGTTCTTCGACTCACCAAAAATTTTCTCAGCGGACAGAAACGGGAAAATCTCTCTCATTCTAATTTCTGTTAACAATGATTTGCATTATAGAAATAATCCATTTCACTTTTATGAGTTCACTTTGGTGAACTCATAAAAGTAAAAGGCATAATCACTAAACATTTCTTTCATTTAGAGGGAGATTCCGGAGGTCCATTGATGCATTACAACAAAGAGAAAGATTCTTTTTCATTGGCTGGATTATTTCTACAGGCTATGGCTGTGGTAAAAAAGAGTTTCCAAGACTTTACGCACCGCTCAGGAACTACGACACACTGCAGTGGATCAAAACCATTGCGTTTTAATGTCATCATTATGTTAAAAGATATTAGATTAGATATTCTCTTTTGTCACTCATAAAACATTGAGTTACATTTTAAAATAATTTTAATTAACTCTGATTCTTTATTCATAAAACATTTTATGTCGTCTGGCTGTAGTCAGTAATTAACTAATATTTTACTCATTAAACATTTTGTTACTTCTTGTAGCTATAATTAGGAATATTAAACCACTAAATAAAAATCTTTTTGACATATGTTCAAGTAATAAGTAATAAATTTAATTCTGAGCTCTTATGATATTTATTCCACTTTCTCGACCCATTCCACTTTCTATTTTGAAAACTTCTGCCCAAAATCAGATTTGAGATGATCAGATAAGAGTTCGATTTCTATAAGTGACCAAATTTTTGTAATACATACAGTAGGTTCTTAGCATTTCCATGTGCTACATTCTAAAACACTCTAAAACTCGGTAATATTCAAACAGACCAGTGGTACATTTCTGTATTAAGTTCATTTGTTGTGACATTTTTTAGAACGTCGCAACGAAATGTCATTGCTCTGCCATCTTTCGTTGTGTTCTCAACTGCCTTCGTGTGATGTATATCATGATCATATACAAGGCCGCCGAGAGCTGCCACGGGCCCCGGGGAAGGATTGGTATATGGGCCCCCTTGTTTACTCACTATTTTATTATGAATGTTTTTTGTGTACATAACAAGCAAACTGATTATATGCCCAAGTCACTATTCAAAACATACAGTATGAATAAACAACTCAGAAGAAAATGACCATTTTATTTTTCGAATCAATTATATTAATTCTATGACCATACAATTTACAAATGCAGTACCAGTCCATGCAGGCAAGACAATTGTTTACTGCAAGATTTTCATAATTAGAAGTGTACCTTATTTGCCTTCTCTCTAGCAAAGTGGTAAATGATTCTGATGAAATTTAAAGTACGGGCTAACTGGCTTTCAATTACGATGGTTCCCAGATCTGTCAGTCGGTCTTGGGCATTGGTAGACCGCAGATAATATTTTATCTGTTTCAGTTTGACTATTATAATCTCTATAAAATGTATGTTCATTAATTATATTTCTGCTCTGTTATTTAATCAATTGGTTTATTAATATTTTTAGATTTTATCCTCCCTTTTTCGGGTCCCGTAGAGGGCCGGGCCACGGGGATTTATCCCGGTTTCCCCGCCTTCACGGCGGCCCTGATCATATAATACCTCAATAACCTTATTGTAGAACACTTCTTTTCTAGAAGTGACACTGTCAGTTCAGGGGATTTAAGATATAACCCTTACATGATTCCGAGGATTAGTGCACGATTATCGGTAATCATCGGGAGACAGTAGGACAATACAACAACATCCTGACGACAGTTAAACCTTTAAGGCTATTTTAGTGGCCACTTTACTGATTTTATTTTCGTTAACGATGATTTTAATCAGTATGGAGAAAAGTCCTAATTCTGGGTTTACTTCTCCATATCAAACATTTAGAAACAGCAAAGGCCATTCAATTTCCAGTCAAAAGGTAAAATTTTGGAGGGAACAAAATTATTTAAATATTAAACACTCACTTCAAGATTAATTTCGTGAACGAAACAGCGAAAGTGTCATCCACGAACCGAAAGGAGGGGCACGAAGGAGAGGCTAAGGGCGAATACCAGCACAATTGCCCTCGTACAGAAGAAAAGAGCCAAAATCAAGGGCCAAACTTTTCGAGATGCCTGGACACTCTGCGTTTGAAAGAGTGGAAGTCATAGATAGGAGGAAAGATGGATTGAAGAGGAGAGTTGACCGGTTGAGTAGATAAAAGATTGAAAATACCGATTAACTTTAAGTTAGAGAGTTGGACAGAAAAGGAATGAGAATGTTTCGAAAATCTGGTGCTGCGTGCTCTCCTTATAGGAGGAGGCATGCAGTTAAAGAGCTCAGAAGGGCAGTTCCGTTATAATAGCATTAGTAAAGAGAGAATGAGTCAACAATGCGGCGAAGAGAGAGGGATTGAAGACAATCAGTAAGATTCGAGGAACTGACAAGACGAAAAGTCTTTGATTCCACCTGGTCAAGTAGAGCTGTGTAGGTTGAGCACACTACACGTGACAACCGTACTCCATACAGGGACAGAAGACCCTGTACAGAGACAGCAACTGAGTTGGGGTGAAACTAAGGAACCGGTACAGCACACCTAACTTCTAAGAAGCTGTTTCAGAAAGAGGGTATACGTGATTTTTCCAAGAAGGATCAAGAGAAAAGGAAACACGAAGAATGTTAAGAAAAGCGGAAGGATTGAGTTGGATGTTGTTTGAGTTAAGGGAATAGTTGAGTTCAAGATTGTGACGGGTAGACAGATGAAGGAACTGAGTTTCTGAGACATTGAAATCCACAAGATTTCCTCTGTTCCAATCAGAAATAGTAGAAAGATCAGAGGTCAGGTGCTTCATTGCCGTCCTACGCGAAACATGGCGTGACTGTTGAGAGGGACACTCTCAAGCAGTTGGAGAAGTGAAGCGCTTGGAATCGTCTTCAAAGGAGTGGATAAGATACGAAATGCGACTTAATAGATCAATGATAAATAAAAAAAAAGTGGCTGACAGGATAGAAACTTGAGGAACACCAGTATTAATAGCTTTAGGAGAAGAACAGTAGCCATCTACAACCACAACTATAGACCGCCCAGAAAGGAAATCAGAGCTGAAGGCATAGATAGAAGAATAGAACCTGAAGGAGAGCAGCTTGGAAATTAAGGATTTGTGCCAGACTATCAAAAGATTTTGATACGTGTAGCGCAGTGAGAAGAGAGGTGTTTAAGAATCTTCCTATTAAGGATAGATTCAAAAACTTTAGAAAGGAAAGAAATCAAAGTAATTGGACGCTAGTTGAGGATTGAAAGCGGTCACCCAATGGCGGGTATTTTTGATAATTTTTCTGCGACAGTGTTTACCGTAGAAGACGTCAATAATGTCCCCGATGTGGACGATATCGTTCCATTTAGCAGCGAGACTCTTTTGGATGAAATAACTGTTTACGAGCGTGAGATTGCGCATTATATCGATAGGATAAAAGTTAGCAAGGCTCCAGGCTCTGACGCGTTTTATCCTAGACATCTGAAAGATTTGAAAGACGTTATCGTAGGCCCCTTAACGAAGATTTTTAATCAGTCACTTGAAACGGGGATTATTCCTGAACACTTCAAATTAGCTAACGTCACGGCCATTTTTAAAAAGGCAACCGCACAGTAGCTAGCAATTATAGGCCCATTAGCTTAACGTCAATTGTCGGTAAACTTTTGTAATCCGTAGTTAGGAATCGTATCATCGATCACTTCGAAAGTCGCGATTTGATTAATAATAGTCAGCATGGGTTTCGACGCCGTAGATCTTGTTTAACTAATTTGTTAGAATTTTATAACGAAATAGTGCGCGAATACGATAGGCATAGAGCGGCTGACGTTATTTATTTAGATTTTAAAAAAGCGAAGGTTAAAGCGCACGGTATACGCGGTCAGGTAGCTAACTGGTTAGAGGAATGGCTTCATGCTAGGAGACAGAGGGTCGTTGTTAATGGTAGTGAATCGGGGTGGTTGGATGTAGGTAGAGGTGTCCCACAGGGTTCAGTGTTAGGCCCATTGCTATTCGTAATTTACATTAACGACATAGATGTAGGGTTCACTAGTAACGTGTCAAAATTCGTGGACGATACTAAAATAAGCGGTAAGGTTGTTAATGAGAACGATAGAAATAGGCTCCAAGACGATGTAAATAGGATTATGGAGTGGACGGATAAGTGGCAGATGCAATTTAACGTAGACAAATGTAAAGTTTTGCATATAGGTTCTCGTAACAATAATTACACGTATACGATGGATTTTAGAGAGTTAGCGAGCGTTGACGAGGAAGTAGATTTAGGCGTACGCGTATCTGAGGATTTAAAAGTTAGGAACCAGTGCCTGGAGTCTTGCGCAAAAGCTAATAGGATGTTAGGCTTCATAGCGCGTAATTTCGAATTTAAATCGAAGAATATGATAGTGCCCCTTTACAAGTCCCTAGTCAGGCCTCATTTAGAATATACCGTTCAGTTTTGGTGCCCGTATTTGCGTGAGGATATTGATAGGTTAGAAAGGGTTCAGCGTCGTGCCACGAAACTAATTCCGTCATTGCGCAACAAGTCTTACGAAGATAGGATTAAAGAGTTAGACTTGCATGCATTCGAAACTAAGAGATTAAGAGGGGAGCTTATTAAAGTTTTCAAAATCGTTAATAAAATCGATAACGTAAATTTTGACAAACTGTTCACTTTCGATAATAGCAATACTCGTAATAACGGATTTAAGTTGCGTGGCAGACGTTTCATTACTAATATCGGTAAAAACTTCTTTACGTTTAAAGTAATTGATAAATGGAATAATCTTCCCGCGTCAGTCGTGAACTCTACCAGCGTTAATATGCTTAAGAATTGTTTAGATAGGCATTTTAAAAATATTAACGTTGTTTAAAATAAAATAAAAATTAGCAACAGGAGCTCTGGGGGGGATCGAGGATGAGTCTGTTGACATGCCAGCGTGTGATCCTAGCAATAAAATTATTATTAAAAAAAAAAATTAGACTAACACGAAGGTAGATGTAGCTCGTAGCGTAAATTAACCCACTTTTTGTTATACTTTACCTACTTTTTTTTTTCCTTTCTTATCCTCTCCTTACTTGCATGTCTGTAACTCTCTTTACTTGCATGTCTTTAGTTTGCATGGTATGACAATGAGTTAAGACTGTGTTTGCATGGTTTGTAAGCCTTCTTATTTTACTTCTTTTCATCTTTCACCCCTTTCCTATTCTCTTCGATTATTTTTCCGACTTGTCGAGAGTGGCCGGCGGATAATGATGGGGAGTCTTTCTTTCTCTTTTTCTGAATGAATGTTAACCCACGAATGATAGGTTTTGCTACTTACTTAACCCCTTATTCTTCTCTTTTAACCCCCTCCTCTTTCCTTTCTCTCGGGCTAACCTAAGAGTGGATCTTAGGGTCTTTGTTAGCCTTAGCATCTGTAGATCTGTAGATCCTCCTTTCGGGATTTCGGTGAAACTTTTGCTATTGTGGTGTATATATCAAAAGCTTTTGATAGAGTGTGACACAAATCTTTAGTCTCCAAACTGCCCTCCTTCGGTTTCTATCCTTCTATCTGTGCCTTCATCTCTGATTTCCTCTCTGGTCAATCTATAGCGAGGGTTGTAGATGGCAACTGTTCTTCTCCTACAGCTATAAAGTGGTGTTACTCAGGTTTCTGCTTTGTCACTCACTCTTTTTCTTTTATTTATCATTAATCTATTAAGTCGCACTCCCCATCCTATCCATTTCTCTGCCGATTATTCCACTCTTCACTTCTCTACCAGCTTCACAAAGTGTCCCTCTCAACAATCACTACTTGCTTCGCGTAGGATGGCTATGGTACCTGACCTCTGATCCTTCTTCTATCTCTGTTTGAGACAGAAAAAAGCTTGTGGTTTTCAATGTCTCAAAAACTCAGTTCCTTCTTCTGTCTACCCGTCACAATCTTCAACTCAACTATTCCCTTAATTTCAACAACACACAACGCAATCCTTCCTCTTCTCTTAACATTCTTCGTGTTTCCTTTTCTCGTGATCCTTCTTGGAAAAATCACATATACTCTCTTTCTGAAATAGCTTCTAAGAGGTTAGGTGTGCTGTACCGGCTACGTAGTTTCTTCACCCCAACTCAGTTGCTGTTTCTGTACAGGGTCTTCTGTCCCTGTATGGAGTACAGTTGTCACGTCACGTGTAGTGTGGCTCAACCCACACAGTTCTACTTGACCAGGTGAAATCAAAGGCTTTTCGTCTTATCAGTTCCCCACTTCCTACTAATTGTCTTCAATCCCTCTCTCTTCGCTGCATTGTTGACTCTCTCTCTTTACTAACGCTATTATAACGGACACTGCCCTTCTGAGCTCTCTAACTGCATGCCTCCTCCTTTAAGGAGAGCACGCAGCACCAGATTTTCGACACATTCTCATTCCTTTTCTGTCCAACTCTCAATCTATCTTTTCTTCTATCTTTGTCCTCCACTCTTTTGAACGAAGAGTTTCAAGGCATCTCGAAAACTTTGGCCCTTGATTTTGGCTCTGTTCTTCCTCTGTACGGGGGCAATTTTGCGGGCTCTTAGCCTCTCCTTCGTGCATAAAATCCTCGAACAAATTAAATATATTAAAATCGTGAAAGTGCTTCCATCCAACATAAATGGTAACTGTTAATATGATAACATTTTTCAGGTAAAACGAGAGAGAGAGAGAGAGAGAGAAATAATTACCGTAATACCAAATAAATACAAGTTATACAAGTTTTATGGAGTTTATGGTTCCTGGAGTTAACTATTTTTGGTACGTGGATGACACTTTCGTGGTTTGCTTCAGGAAATTGATCTTAAAATGAGTGTTTAATCTTTAAATAATTTTGTTCCCTCCAAAATTTTACCTTTTGACTGGAAACTGAAGGGCTTTTGCTGTTTCTAAATGTTTGATATGGAGAAGTGAACCCAGAATTAGGACTTTTCTCTTCCATACTGACTAAAATCATCGTTAACCCTTTCATACCCAAATTAAGTCGAAAAGTAAAAAAAAAAATTGGGATATAAAAATCGTTTAATTGGACCCAAAATAACTGAAAAATATATTTTACAAAGTTTTATTGTTCATAATTAATAAAATACGAAATGTGTTAAATTTCACACACTAGGAACTGGAAGGTGTAAAATTGCTTCCAAAGTTAACGATGAAAATTTCACACACTGGGCATTAAAGGGTTAACGAAAATAAAATCAGTAAAGTGGCCAGTAAAATAGTCTTAAAGGGTTAACTGTCCTGAAGATCTTGTTGTATTGTCCTGCTGTCTCCTGATGAGTCTCGATAATCGGGTACTAATCCTCGGAATCACGTAAGGGTTATACCTTAAATCCCCTAAACTCAGTGTCACTTCTAGAAAAGAACTATGTTCTACAATAAAGTTTATTAAATATATGATCATGATATACATCACACGAAGGCAGTTGGGAACACAACGAAACAGATAGCAGAGCAATGACATTTCGTTGCGACGTTCTAAGAAATGTCACAACAAAAGAACTTAATACAGAAATGTCCCAATGGTCTGTTAGAATAATGCCGAGTTTTAAAGTGTTTTAGAGTGTAGCACACTAATAAAAATCGAACTCTTATCAGTTGACAATCTCAAATCTGATTTTGGGCAGAAGTTTTCAAAATAGAAAATGGAATTGGTCGAGGAAGTGGAATTAATATCATAAGAGCTCAGAATTAAATTTATTACTTATTACTTTAACATATGTCAAAAATATATATTTTTTAGTGGTTTAATATTCCTAATTATAGCTACAAGAAGTAACAAAATGTTTAATGAGTAAAATATTAGTTAATTACTGACTACAGCCAGACGACATAAAATGTTTTATGAATAAAGAATCAGAGTTGATTAAAATTAGTTTAAAATGTAACTCAATGTTTAATGAGTGACAAAAGAAAATATCTAATCTCATATAATTTAACATAATGATGACATTAAAACGCAATGGTTTTGATCCACTGCAGTGTGTCGTAGTTCCTGAGTGGTGCGTAAAGTCCAGGAAATTCTTTTTTACCACAGCCATAGCCTGTAGAAATAATCCCAGCCAATGAAAAGGAATCTTTCTCTTTGTTGTAATGCATCAATGGACCTCCGGAATCTCCCTGTAAATGAAGGAAATGTTTAGTGATTATGCTTTTTACGTTTATGAGTTCACCAAAGCGAACTCATATAAGTAAAATGGATCATCTCTATAATGCAAAATCATTATATTCACAAACTTATGAAGTTCATGTTGAATTATTACTGAGACGTCCTCGGTTGAAGCCCTGCAAGAAGCAGGTATCTTTACGTTTCCTGTATAATAAGTTTATTTGTTTAAAATAAATGTAATTACCATCACAAGCCAGTGAACTATTCATTATCATTACCACATTTTTCAGATTAATGATAGTACCTTTACAGTAATTCTCAAATCTGCGTAAACATTATACGTCTTTTAGATGCTTAGGTTTGTCTTTGATTCGTGACTGCGCGATTTGAACGTGGAAATGGGATAAATTTGAAATAAAGATGAAAAAAAGTGAAAATGAATCAGTTTGTGAAAATTAGGGACTTCTTCATTCTTTTTCCTGAAAGGTAACATTATATTTCTGAGAATAATTTACTTTGTTATTCTCATGATTTTGTCGTTTATATAAGTCGGTTGGGACCGAAAGTTTCTAGTCCTAAATACGAGAATAAAAGCAGTCCACCTATCCCGATAGAGAATAAGCTGGTAATAAATAATATAAAACGTATGTACTGTATTCGAGTTGTCAACTCCCAGGTTTTCGTTGCCACAGTGCGGCTTTATTTTCAAAGTTAAACCGAGGACGAAACCTGAACTGAATTGGGGTGAAAAAACTGCGGAACCGGTAGAATAAAACTAATCTCTTAGGAGCTGCTATAGAAAGAGAGTATATGTGATCTTTCCAGGGAGGATCACGAGAAAAGGAAACACGGAGAACGTTAAGAGAAGAGGAAGACAGATGAAAGACCTGAATTTTTTGAGGCATTGAAAACAACAAGGTTTTCTATGCCCCAATCAGTGATACCAGAAAGATCAGAGGTCATAGCCGTCCCACACGAAGCTGGAGTAACTGTTAAGAGGGAAACTTTGTGAAGCTGTTGGAGAAGTAAAGAGTGGAATCACTGGCAAAGGATCTAAATAAAAGGAAGAGAGTAGATGGCACGCTAAAAACCTGAGCAACACCACTATTAATAGCTTTACGAGAAGAACAGTTGCCATCTACAACTGCAGCTATGAATGGGACGGAAAGAAAGGAAATCAGATATGAAGGCATTGATAGAAGGATAAAAACCTAAGGAGTGCAGTTTGAAAATTAAGGATTTGTACCAGACTATATCAAAAGCTTTTGATACTGTATACCTTGCGCTACATCAAAGGTTTCACCGAAATCCCGAAAGGATGACCAAATGTTAGAGAAATATGCAAGATGATCGTACCTGGAAGAACACATACTGACGATTTAAAAAATAGGATTGTGAGTAGAGAGGTTTTTTAAGAGTTTTCCTATTAAGGACTGATTCAAAAACTTTGGAAAGCAACGATCCAAACTATTGGACGATAGTTGAAGGGCTGAGAGTGGTCATCTTTCTTTGAAACATGTTGAATGAAAGCGAACTTCCAGAAGGAAGGAAAAGTACCAGATGAAATATGACGACAAAAGAGTTTGTCTAGGCAGGGTGTCATTGAGAAACAGTTCTTGAGAAATGGACCCTATCAGGACCATATTCCTTCCTAGAGTTGACCCCAGGTACAGCAGAAAAAAAAAACACATTTGGAAGAGATTCTAATTTCAGACATAATTAAATGAAAGGGAGGAGATGGTGGAACAGCACCTGAATCATCCAGGGTTGAGCTGGAAGCAAATATTTAACCCTTTCCCTGCTAACTTAAATTGAAAGATTCTCGCCACGTGCGCAAATTAAAAAAAAAGGTGTTCGAAACCTTACCTTCTGAAATAATAGTGTAAGTGCGGGCGGGAAACATTAAATCACCAACTGACACGCATAGCAGTCTATCGTATAACAACAATTGATGACCATAGCAGCAAAAGGGTTAAGCGAAGGGTTCATCTTTATCATGAGAAGAGACAGCAACTAAATTAATCAATCAGAATGGAAAAGCGGAGGGAAAGGAGAAATAATGATGTCGGAGAGGTTTCTTGGTTTGGTGCAGGAAAGAGCGAAAAAAATTGGAATAAGATAGGTTTTCACATTTTTGTATGATGAAAGAATTTTAGGCGAGTCGAAGAACAGGTTTTGTACGATTTCGGCCACAAATATAAACGGAGTGAAAGTCGGGAGTTGGATGGCGACTCTGTTGCGGATAGCATTAGAACCAACAAAATTAAACCAAGGTTTTTTTTGCATTAGTAGTAGGAAAAAAATATGGAATATACGCCTCCATGTCCGTGAGAATCACGTCCGTGATGAGTTCAGTGCACTCGAAGGGGCCACGGCAAACAGACGCAGTAATCATTCCATGATTGATCCAATAAGTACTGCCTAAGGGCCTCCCAATCAGCGGTATCAAAGTGTATATATATATATATATATATATATATATATATATGTGTGTGTGTGTGTATATACACACAGTACAGGTATACCCCGTTATTCTTAGCTTCGCTTATAAGTAATATTTTTTTGACACCAAATTCCCCGATTCGCAAACCCAGCTCCGTTATTCGCAATGCCAGATAAGGGAAAAATAATTCACAATTCCGCCTGCTACCAAACGCAGCGCGGCATGCCCGTATCGCAGGCCATTATTCAAGAAAAGGCACGGTCTTTGTGGCGAGATGTGAGGGAGGAAGTCGTTGGTGAAGGTGAGAGCAGTGGTGGTGAAACTTTCAGTGCGAGTCGGAGGTGGATTGACCCCAGTCGGGGTTGGTTTAAGGAAATAAAAGTACAGTACAGGTATGTTTATTCTTTTATTGATGTTATTCATAACTTACAATGCTAATACAGGCCTGTATTTGTGTTTTATACTTGCTTTTATGTATCGTATGGGAACGTATCCAAACATCTTACCTTCCGAAAAATGGCCACCGGAACGCATCCCCGCATAAAACATGTATTTATATGGGAAAAATGATTCGTTATTCGCAATTTCGCTATTCGTAATGAGTCTGAGGAACGTAACTCTTGCGAAAACCGGGGTATACCTATATATGTAAAAATGAACAATGAATAATTCCTACATTCATATAATCCTTATATTCATTCATATAATTCTTGTTTATTCGTATACTTCGTATATTTATATAATCCTTATATTCTTATTCATACATTCATTTTGACATATAAAGTCCAAAATCGTATAATGCTGACACGAGTTTCGATAAATTTCTTATTTGCTTTCTATTTTATAATTGGTGAATTATTTCTTTTTAAATTACTTAATCATTTTTTTAACTTAATAGTGTAATCTTGTTCATTCCCTGTACACATTCTCTCTTCGTTGTAAAAGATGAAGTCATGTCCTGCTTAACGTTTAATTTTGAATCTTAAGCATTTAATTTTTGCTGGTGTGCATGTTTGTTTGTAATTCGTGATGGTAAGGCATATTTCAATTTCCATTTTCAGTTAACTCGGCAGATCATGATAACATCAGATCTGTCAATATGTGGTTTAAAATAAAAATATGGCTTCCTCTTGCTTAGCAGTCTAGACCTTACTACAGCTAAAATAGCAGTCTAGACCTTGCTACAGCAAAAATATTTGTTTTGTCTTTAAATAATTTACAAAGTAAATCAGCCTATTGAGAATAAAAAACAAAAACAGATCAGCATTAAATATTAATGATGTAAGTAAAAAATTCAGTATAAAAGCCCATAAAATTTATCTAATGTTCATTCTAATTAGACTGATGTAGCTTAGAGCCTGAGCATTACCTGTAACATTTTAGCAGTAAATTACCGTAAGAAAAAGTCTTTATCTTCTCCTTCGAGCCTTGCTCTCTTCAGAGAACTTAGTCTTAAATAGAGAAAAATAAATTCCCGATCCGTTACAAGAAGAATCGGGGAACCTTCAGAGAATTTAATCAGCTTCACAGAATCCTCCGATCCACTACAAGAAGAAATCGGAGAGTAGAATAGAAGAAAACTACTGCGATTCCCTATGCGGTTCCAGCTACTCCAGAGTAACAAATCCGTTGCTGCCACCTAACCAGAACGCCCGTCGACTTCGAACCGACCAAGGTCATAGACGGAGGGGGTTAATATATATATATAATATATATATATATATATATATATAATATATATATATATATATATATACTGCATGTATACACCGGGTGATTACAAATGGTCTTCCCGATTTTAAACACTTATTATGAAAAAACTAACAAAGCTACAGCGAAAAGCAAAATACAAATAAAGAATATTTCAGGGAATTTTTATTCATAATTTTGAACACGTCAGAGATAGCCCTAAAGTTAACGTGTTTTGTGCTCATACCGCTAAGAAAGTGTACGGTCCATTCTTCTTTGCTGAACAAACAATTAACGGTATCATTTACCGCGATATGCTACAGCTGTGGCTGATGCTCCAGCTGCTAGAGGACAAAGCTGATGTGTGGTTTCAGCAGGATGGTGCGCCACCTCATTTCCACAATGAGGTTACAACATTCCTGAATGAACAATTAATTGTCTGATCGTTGGATCAGGGGTGGGGGGCACATTCCTTGGCCGGCTCGTTCGCCCGATCTAACCCTCCAGGACTTCTGTCTCTGGGGCTATGTCAAACATGGAGTTTTTGTTCCACCAATGGCAGTATGAAATGCTACAAAATGAATGGAGGGAAGCAGAATACCGCTTTGATATCTACAGAGCCACAAAAGGAGCTCATATTGAATTTAAATAGCTTGTAAATAAAACTTTTTAAGTTCTTCTTTATTTGTATAGCTTGCTTTTCACTGTAGCTTTGTTAGTTTTTTCATAATAAATGTTTAAAATCAGGAAGATCATATGTAATCACCCGGTATGTGTTGTTGTGTGTATATATATATATATATATATATATATATATATATATATATACACTGGGTGATTTTAATGTCACGTGTATATATATATATAATAATATATATATATATATATATATATATATATATAGGTGACAGAGTAAAATTATTCTCACTGACATAATTTACCAACAAATTATTTTTAAAGTAGGAAAAGTTACAGCAAAATGGTATTTTTATATCATAAAAAATAAAAATTACCACTTAAAAACCTATTAAAAAAATGTACTGCTCAGTGTTCCGCAGTATTCACATATTCAGTGTTCACGTACAAACAATAAATTTTAATTCCAAAATTGGAAGAATAAGTGTTCAAAGAAAGAGTGTCCTCGAAGCTGATTTTTGTGCAAAAAGACAAAAACAATATATGTTGTATCATATTCATATGACGTTACTGTGATTTTTAAAATTTAAAAGAAGTTAAATCAAGTTATTTCCGAAAATAATAAATGGGTGTTGAATCTAGACTTTACCGTCGTATCGTATATACTTGGACTATGCAACGCCGCTTCCAGTTAGGTCAGCGGAGTTAAAAGCGACGTTGAATCTGTTGAGTAGTTGGATGGGTAACAGTTCTCTTCGTTCAGAGGAGGCGGGTAGTAATCTGGGGGGGAGGACGCTAGACAGAAAATAGGGAGTGTTAGAACTCCCATTTCTCCTGTCACTGTCCTCCTTAGCTGATCTTTTTCCGCGTCTGTGAGCAGTCCAGCATGCTCTCAAACACATGATAATTTATTCCGGCAACTATGATAATTGCTATCACTGAAACTTGGTTAAATACCGTGACTCGGGACTTGTTGGGGGAACTTGATATTCCGGGTTTTAAACTCTTTACTAATGATAGGTTGCATAGGTTTGGTGGAGGCGTTTTGCTGTACATTCGTAATTCCCTTAGGGCTATCGAGGTTAAGTTAGATTTTCCGGCAGCAATTAATGCGATATGTGTTGAAGTTAGGGCGCGTAGTATTAGTTTTAATTTTGTTGTTGTTTATAGACCTCCCGTTCAACCCCTCGATACAGATACAAGATTTTACTCACTTCTTGGTAATTTTATTGACAATCGGAATAGTATAATTGTCGGAGACTTTAACTGCCCTAATGTTAATTACGAGAATTTTACTGGTAATGAGAAGGGTTTGAGATTGATTGAGTTTATGGAAGATAACTTTTTACGACAGATAGTTACCGAACCAACGCGCGGTGACAATATTTTAGATTTGGTGATGACGAACGGCGAGAATATGGCCGAAGGTTTAGAAGTAGGCGAGAGTTTAGGATGTAGTGATCATCAAATTCTTAGGTTTAAGTTAGCGATAAAAAACACCCAGGATAGTAACGTAATAGAAGTCCCTGATTTTCGTAGGGCTAATTTTGATAGTTTTACGGATAGGATGAGAGCAGTGGACTGGGATAACTTATTTATAGGTAATGACACAAATTTCGTTGGGTGGCGTTTAAAGAAAGTTTTAGGAATATTGAAAGCGAGTTTATTCCTCGTAGTCCCAAGTGCGCTAGAAATCAGGTAGGCCGAAGTGGTGGACTAGGGAAATAGGCAAGTTCATAAACGAGCGTAATAGAGCGTATAGACTTCATAAGCGCAATGGCACGGCAGCTAACTTTAATAGATATATCGAGCTTAGACGTCAGGTTAAAAGATCAGTTAAGAATGCCAAGCGTAATTTAAAGATACTTATAGCTGCGGATAGTAAACATAATCCAAAAAAGTTTTTTGAATACGTTAATAATCGTAAGTCAGTAAACGATAACATAGGCCCTCTAGTGGATGTTAATGGCGCTTTGGCTTCTGACGCTCAGGCGATGGCGGGTATTTTCAATAACTTTTTTGCGACAGTTTTTACCGTAGAAGACGTAAATAATGTCCCCGACGTGGACGATATCGTTCCATTTAGTAGCGAGACTATTTTGGATGAAATAACTGTTTACGAGGCTGAGATTGCGCATTATATCGATAGGCTAAAAGTTAGCAAGGCTCCAGGCCCTGACGCTTTTTATCCCAGACATTTGAAAGATTTGAAGGACGTTATCGTTGGCCCCTTAACGAAGATTTTTAATCAGTCACTCGAAACGGGGATTATTCCTGAAGACTTCAAATTAGCTAACGTCACGCCTATTTTTAAAAAAGGCGACCGCGCAGTAGCTAGCAATTATAGGCCCATTAACTTAACGTCAATTGTCGGTAAACTTTTGGAATCCGGAGTTAGGGATCGTATCATCGATCACTTAGAAAGTAGAGATTTGATTAATAGTAGTCAGTATGGGTTTCGACGCCATAGGTCTTGTTTAACTAATTTGTTAGAATTTTATAACGAAATAGTGCGCGAATACGATAGGCATAGAGCAGCTGACGTTATTTATTTAGATTTTAAAAAGGCGTTCGATACAGTTCCGCATAGGAGACTAATTGCGAAGGTCAAAGCGCACGGCATACGCGGTCAGGTAGCTAACTGGTTAGAAGAATGGCTTCGTGCTAGGAGACAGAGGGTCGTAGTTAATGGTAGTGAATCGGGTGGTTAGATGTAGGTAGCGTTGTCCCACAGGGTTCAGTGTTAGGCCCATTGCTATTCGTAATTTACATTAACGACATAGATGTAGGATTGACTAGTAACGTGTCAAAATTCGCGGACGATACTAAAATAGGCGGTACGGTTGTTAACGAGGACGATAGTAATAGGCTCCAAGACGATGTAAATAGGCTTATGGAGTGGACAGATAAGTGGCAGATGCAATTTAAAGTAGACAAATGTAAAGTTTTGCATATAGGTTCTCGCAACAATAATTACACGTACACGATGGATGATTGGGAGTTAGCGAGCGTTGACGAGGAAGTAGATTTAGGCGTACGCGTATCTGAGGATTTAAAAGTTAGGAACCAGTGCCTGGAGTCTTGCGCAAAAGCTAATAGAATGTTAGGCTTCATAGCGCGTAATTTCGAATTTAAATCGAAGGATATTATATTGCCCCTTTACAAGTCCCTAGTCAGGCCTCATTTAGAATATGCCGTTCAGTTTTGGTGCCCGCACTTGCGTGAGGATATTGATAGGTTAGAAAGGGTTCAACGTCGTGCGACGAAACTAATTCCGTCATTGCGCAACAAGCCTTATGAAGATAGGATTAAAGAGTTAGACCTTTATTCACTCGAAACTAGGAGATTAAGGGGAGAGCTTATTGAAGTTTTCAAAATCGTTAATAACATCGATAATGTAAATTTTGACAAATTGTTCACTTTCGATAATAGTAATACTCGTAATAACGGATTTAAGTTGCGTGGCAGACGTTTCATTACTATTATCGCTAAAAACTTCTTTACGTTTAAAGTAATTGATAAATGGAATAATCTTCCCGCGTCAGTCGTTCATTCTACCAGCATTAATATGTTTAAGAACCGTTTAGATAGGCATTTTAAAAATATTAACGTTGTTTAAAATTTAAAAAAAAATTAGTCACAGGAGCTCTCGGGGTGGTGGTCGAGGATGAATCTGTTGACGATTAATGCCAGCTTGTGACATGCCAGCGTGTGATGCCAGCAATAAAATTATTTAAAAAAAAAAAAAAAAAATTTAGACTGACACGAACGTACATGTAGCTCGTAGTGTAAACTAACCCACTTTTTGTTTAACTTTACCTCCTTTTTTTTTTTTCCTTATCTTCTTACTTTGCATGTCTGTAACTCTCTTTTCTTGCATGTTTGTAGTTTGCATGGTATGACAGTGAGTTAAGATTGTGTTTGCATTGTTTGTAAGCGTTCTTATTTTACTTCTTTTCATCTTTCACCCCTTTCCTATTTTCTCCGACTATTTTTCTGACTTGTCGGTAGTGGCCGGCGGATGATGATGGTGAGTCTTTTTTCTCTTTTTCTGAATGAATGTTAACCCACGAGTGATAGGTGTTCCTCCTTACTTAACCCCTTATTCTCTTCTCTTCTCTTAACCCCTTACTCTTTCCTTTCTCTCGGGCTAACCTTAGAGTGGATCTTAGGGTCTTTGTTAGCCTTAGCTTCTGTAGATCTGTAGATCTGACATACACATACTCTTTTCAAAATTATAAAAAAAAGGCATCAACTTCAAGAGCCTCTGAGTCCTATGAAGGGGACCATAAATGTCCCTACCTTCTGGCTCTCCCGCTGCTGTTCTGACCTCTGTCTGATTCACTTTTCATAAACTTCGGCAACATTCGTGGCCTTTTCTCAAATTTTCAATCTGTTGAACGCCACCTCTCCTTCTCTAAACCTCATCTTCTTTTTCTCACTGAAACTCAGGTGTCTGTGACGACTGACATCATCTCCTTCTGTGTACCCTCTTACTTTCTCTATCGCAATTTCACTCCAAAGGTGGATGTTTCGTATATGTATGCAATGACCTAACTTATTCTCGTATTCCCGAACATAAATCTTCCGAATTCTATACCCTCTGGCTACGTCTTGCTTGCCATTCTCAAACTAAATACATCTGTGCTGTTTAGCTTTCTCCTAATTCTACTGACTATCCAAAATTCTTTGACTCTCTCACTTCCAAAGTGGAATACATTCTTTCCAGCACTCCCTTTGCTGAAATCTCCATTTTAGGAGGTTTCAATGTTCACCGCCACCTTTGGCTTTCCTCCCATTTTACTGACATCCCTGGTGAACTAGCTTACAACTTTTCTATCCTAAATGACCTAGCGCAGATTGTACAGCACCTTACTCGTATCCCCGATCGCCTTGGAGATAGGCCTAACATTCTGGATTTATTTCTTACTTCTCATCCTTCTTCTTACTCTGTGAAACTTTTTCTCTGTTGGGCTCCTCCGATCACAATCTTATATCTGTTTCCTGCCCATTCGCCCCAATTCGGCCTTTGGAGTCGAGTATGAAATGTGCCTTTGGCACTTCGGCGCTGCTGTTTGGGAGGCCCTTAGGCAGTACTTCTGTGATTTCCCATGGAATGATTACTGCTTCCGTGGCCGGAGTCCTTCTGGGTGTGCAGAGCGCATCAAAGAGGTGATTCTCTCGGGCATGGAGGCGTACATTCCATATTCTATTCATACTACTAATGCAAAAAAAACCTTGGTTTAACTTTACTTGTTCTAATGCTATCCGCAACAGAGAGGAGGCTTTCAGGAGGTACCGTCGGCATCCAACTCTTGACTATCACTCCGCTTATATTTCTGCCCGGAATCGTGCAAAACCTGTTCTTCGACTCACCAAAAATTCCTTCATCCGACAAAAATGTGAAAATCTATCCAATTCTAATTCTTCTCGCTCTTTCTGGCATCTACCTAAGAACCTCTTCAACAACTTTACTTCCTCTTCTTTCCCTCCTCTTTTCCATTCCGACGGCACAGTTGCCGTCTCTTCTCCTGACAAAGCTGAACTCTTCGCTCAAACTTTCGCCTCCAATTCAAGTCTGGACGATTCCGGTGCTGTTCCTTCCTGTTGGAAGTTCGCTTTCATTCAGCCTGTCCCAAAGAAGGGTGACCGCTCTCAACCTTTCAGCTATTGTCCAACTGCCTTGATTTCTTGCCTTTCCAAAAAAGTTTTTAATCTATCCTTAATAGGAAGATTCTTAAACACCTTTCTTCTCACAAACTTCTTTCAGATCGTCAGTATGGATTCCGCAAGGGACGCTGTACTGGTGATCTTCTTGCATATCTCTCTGACATTTGGTCATCCTCCTTTCGGAATTTCGGTGAAACTTTTGCTATTCTGCTCGACATATCGAAGCTTTTGATAGAGTCTGGCAAAAATCTTTAATTTCGAAACTGTCTTCCTTCGGTTTCTATCCTTCTATCTGTGCCTTCATCTCTAATTTCCTTTTTGGCCGATCTAGTATAGCTGCAGTTGTAGATGGCCACTGTTCTTCTCCTAAAGCTATTAACAGTGGTGTTCCTCAGGGTTCTGTCCTGTCACCCACTCTTTTCCTTTTATTTATTAATGATCTTTTAATTCGCACTTCCCGTCCTATTCACTCCGATGCCGATGATTCATGATTCGCATGAGGCGGCTATGGGACACCTGATCTCTGATCTTTCTGCTATATCTGATTAGGGCAGAAAAACCTTGTGGCTTTCAATGCCTCAAAAACTTAGTTCCTCCATCTGTCTACTCATGGGCGTCCGGAGGGGGGGGCAAGAGGGGGCAGTTGCCCTCCCTTGGAAATTTGTGTTTGCCCACGCAACGACTTCTATAATTCTACTGCAGCTCAGTCAGTGTTTCCACATTCAAGGAAATATCGTTTACTTTACCTTTACTTTACCGAAGTGCCGTGTCGTTGAACTTAGAAGTGTTAAATAAACTATACTGAAAGATATAGTAATGGAATTATTTGCAAAGATCATTATAGTGAGTGTTTTATTTTTTTTTCTCTCGAAAACCTTTTGGTCAATTTCACTGAAACTTACACGATTATAGTTAATCATAGTATCATATAACATATAAAAAATGGACTTGACTGGTAGAAAAAAAATGCACTGCGACCACTACGAGTAAAAACCGTCATCTCCCCTTATCATAGCCTGCTTTCGGTGCTAAATTTATGTCGCAGTGCATTTTTTTTTCTACCTAATAAAGAACTAATAAGAACTAAGAACTAATAAGTTAGTTTTGCCTCCCGTTGCAAAAAATCCTGCGGACGCCCCTGTGTCTACTAGTTACAATCTTCCACACGACTATCCCCTTACCTTTAACCAACAACACACAAATCAATCCTTCCTCTTCTCTTAACATTCTTGGCGTTTCCTTTTCTCGTGATCTTTCCTGGAAAGATCACATATACTATCTCTCTAAAACAGCGTCTGAGAGGTTAGGTGTGCGTATGCTGTACCGCCTCCGCGGTTTCTTCACCCCCACTCAGTTGCTGTCTCTGTTGCTATCTTGTTTGCCCCCTGTATGGAGTATGCTTCTCATGTGTGGGTTGGTTCAACCCACACAGCCAGACTTGACCGGGTGGAATCAAAGGCTTTTCATCTCATTAATTCCCCCCCTCTTACTGATTGTCTTCAATCCCTCCCTCTCTTCGCCGCAATGTTCCCTCACTCTCTCTTTACTATCGCTATCATAACGGACATTGCTCTTCTGAACTCTCTAACTGCATGCCTCCTCCTTTAAGGAGAGCACGCAGCACCAGACTTTCTACACTTTCTCATTCCTCTTCTGTCCAAATATCTAATGCAAGGGTTAATCAGTATTTTCAGTCTTTCATCTACTCAACCGGTGAACTCTGGAACAATCTTCCTCAATCCATCTTCCCTCCTGTCTATGACCTCCCATCTTTCAAACGCAGAGTGTCTAGGCATCTTGAAAACCACAGACCTTGATTTTGGCTCTCTTCTTCTTCTATGGGAGGGACACTTTTTACGGGCATTTTGCCCTTGGCCCCGCCTTCTTCCATAAAAAATAATTGTTATGGCTGACTATGGTTCGAATCTCACATAGAGCTGTAAGCCCATTCGTCACCTTTCCAGTCACAGAGAAGGTTGAACAACCTCAAATATTATCATTATTATTATTATTATTATTATTATTTCAGATGTTTTCTTACGACTGACGCTAAAAGACTATAGTGTTTTGGTGTATTATGGCTTAACATTCGAACACAACAATGATATTATACCGTTTCTTTTAATAATAAGTTCACTCACTGTATGTATATAATGGTTTTTACCTCACAAGCATCCTTTCCTCCTTCGACATCACCGGCACAAATAATATTCTCTGGATTCATTCCTTCTGGAAATTTTGTATTATAGTCATTAAGAGAAGAATAACTCTTTTCACAGACGGAAGGCTGGAAAATTGTCACATTAACTTCTTGAGGAACTGTCGAAACTGGTCCACCTGCAAACAGAACAAGTGCTGAAAGTTTTAATTTCTCTTTGGCTGTATCATTTTAAAAGAGGTATGATGAAAAATCTTTTATAAGCATGCATATATTGTTAAAAATTTTGCTTTAACTAATATCATATCTTCAGATATGAATTTATGTAAGCACTACCAAAACTTATTATTTTCTTTTACCAAATCTGATCTTTCCCCATCCTGCAAATGTGGTTTGTTCGTTGATGAGGTCTTGCTTTGCGAGACTTCCCCACGGAAGGCAAATTGGACTTACTGCATCCTATAAATTTTTTATTTTATGTTAATATTTTTAGCCAGCAAATTTTATGCATAAATATATTCATAGCAAATGTAAATATTTTTATATAAATAACCATTTTATAACAAAATCTGGCATACTGACGACTGACATAAAAACGCAGCAAATTGATGTCAAGGTAAGCTGGTTTCGTTTTGGGGATCTACTTTACAATGCTCCGACGGAACACTGAATAAAGCACATAACCTAGCCAAATGCTACCTTGTTGTATGTTTGCATCCCTTTGTTGAGGGACAACAGCTCTTCAGTGAATGAGTTTTTCAGTTGGAATTATTCCTCTGCTTCCATAAAGAGAGGGAATGAAAGAGAAATTATTGAGGTGGAGAGTAGCTCTGGAAACTAGAAGACTAAAAATAAGCAGAGAAAAGACCGAGTATATGAAATGTGCACCTGGAGACGAACAAATAGGAAGTGTCATGGTCCAGGAATTTATTATATAGAAAGTTAAAAGTTTCAAGTATCTGGAATCAATCATAGAGGAGAAGGGAGACTTGGAAGGAGAAATAAACACCAGAATTCAAGCTGGCTGGGAAAATTGGAGAGAGGTATCGGGAGTATTGTATGATAAGAAGGTGAATGTGAGGATGAAGGGAAAACTGATCAAGACAGTAGTAAGACCAGCACTACTATATGGGGCAGAAACATGGCCGATGAAAAGAAGCCTGGAAAAGAAAATGGAAGTGGCAGAAATGAAGATACTCCGGTGGATGTGTGGAGTGACTAGGAGGGATAGAGTGAGGAATGATTTAATAAGAGGAACAACAAAAGTAACGGAAATCTCCAAGAAGGCGCAGGAAAGGAGAGTGAGATGGTATGGGCATGTCCAGAGGAGGGAGGAGGAGTATGTGGGACGGCGGATGCAGAGGATGGAAATTCCAGGCAAGAGGAGAAGACGTAGACCTAAGATGAGGTGGCGGGATAGACTGAATAAAGATATGAGTGAAAAGGGACTGGAAGAAGAGGTGACTCAAGACAGAAGTGAATGGAGAAGAAGGATCTGCAACAGCGACCCCACATAGAAATGGGTTAATAAGGCTGCGGAAGAAGAAGCTTCCATAAAGTTCAAGATGAGGAGGAGAGGACAAAGATTTTATTGTAGGTCCAAATTTTAATGTAGGTTCAAAAAACTACTATATTCTGTGTTTACTGTATTACACTAAAATTTCCATAACATTTGCATTTTCGTTCATTTGTAATTAATCGGTAGCAAATGAGGTATTCTAATGTCAAGAGATGCTTCTAGCTTTAATCTCCAGTTTGAAAAAACAGTCGCTACTGGTTGTTGAACATTTGATAATAGTGTTTTATTCATCGTTTGCGAGGAAATGTCTTTAATCTTCTAACTCATTCAATGGTCACATTTTATAACAATAAATCAATGCAAAGAACTTTTACACCTTACAGAATATTTTGATATAAAGTTTGCAACACAAAGTTTTGCAACACAAACTAATGCTGAATGTTGCAAACATTTTTCCATTTACCATTGTGTATGACATACCCTAAAAGAAATCCTATTTGCCAGCTTAAGAAGAGCAATATCATGATATCCTTTGCCGAGAACGTATTTGGGATGGAATATTACATCAGTTACATTAATGTCTTCAATAATCTCAAAGGGATTTTCACCAGCATCTGGACTGTAATCGTGTTCTCCGAAACGGACAAAGAAGGGTTCGCTGTGGAAAAGATGAACTTTAATATTACACCACCATTTACGATGTTGACAATTAGTGATAAAAGAATGTAAATACTTGTTACGGCAAACAAGCTTTACATTTTTATTTTGTTACTGAAATATGCATATAATGTTCAAGACTTTTTTTTCTCATTGTAGCCTACTTACAGTAATACTCCCTAGTATTAATGAAAGAGGTTTTTTCTTTACTAACATGAATTACTAACATTAAATGACATCTATTTTAAGATCCAGCAAATAACAGTTAACAAACTATAAAAGATTATTTTTATGGCTCTCTCTCTAATGTTAAAAGTTGGTGTTTTAACACTTACGGATCTAGAACGCAATGAGCAGCTGTGATAACATAGTTTTTATTGATGAGAATACCACCGCAGAAGAACTGGTCTAATGAACTTCTTTTCTTTCCAAGTAATACCTAAGAAAGGAAATGGGAATTCTTATTTCATTATGTTGTTGTTGTTGTTGACGTTATAAGAGGTTAAGTTGTTAGAGTTGTGGGAAAGACGTTAAAAAGTGAGGAAAAGGGACGTATAGAAGAGGGGATAATGTTAATGCGTGACTTTTATAATACTGTGACACGAAACAACCCAATCAAACTTTGTTTCTGCTGTTATGATACAAGTGAATTTTTCATTTTTCGTTCAGAAAATTTGGTTTGGAAACAGTAATAAAATTACTGTATATAGAACTGAACTTGACAAAGTTTTAAATGGTATAATTTATTAACGTTGTAAAATGATTAATTAATTAATTTCTCCCGTATTTGACTGCTAAATTATAAAATTAAGGAACCGAATAAGGGTCAGAATGACGGTTCCTTAGATACGTAGTACATCACTAATTAAACATGATTTATTGTTGTAAACATCGTACATGTACAAGGCTTATTATACCACTGTCTCATTTCATTTTCATCTATTTCAGTGGTTCACATCCATTGAGATACGAAAGATCCTAAAACACTGGTTTAAAGTGCGGTATTATACTCACGTATGAGGCTGCCTCACCAACCCTTAACAACCATTAAAAATAACGAGGCGGAGTTATGAATACTTCACACCTTTGAATCAAACAATAGTACTGTGACAGAAGGTAACTGTTACATTGACAAATATAGTTCTTAAATTATTTATCAGTAATCCTTTATGAATTAATAATGAATGATGGTTTTCATATTAATTATCCCTTCTGCTGTGGTATAGATAATTTTTCAATAAATTTTACTTTTATGTAAATATGTGAGAGACATTAAAAGCCCAAAGTAACTAAGACATAACACTTTTACTTTTAAAGTAATTGACTTCAAACTGCAATAAATAATTAATTAATAATAAAAGAATCTCGTAAGTTTGACGAAACAGCAGATTAATTATTTAAAGTTTCAAATAATATGATACAGGCTATGCACAGATTTTGACTGAAGCCAACACGAAATTACTTTATGGTTAAGGATACATAATTAGTCTATTCACATTTTTTTTATGCAGGAAGGAAGAAGAAGAGAGAAGAAGAAGAAGAAGAGAGCTAAAATCAAGGTCTGGGGCTTTCGAGATGCCTAGACACTCTGAGTTTGAAAGATGGGAGGTCATAGACAGGAGGAAAGATGGAATGAGGAAGATTGTTCCAGAGTTCACCAGTTGAGTAGATGAAAGACTAAAAATACCGATTAATCCTTGCATTAGATAGTTGGATAGAAAAGGAATGAGAAAGTGTAGAAAGTCAGGTACTGCGTGCTCTCCTTAAAGGAGGAGGCATGCAGTTAGAGAGTTCAGAAGAGCAATGTCCGTTATGATAGCGATAGTAAAGAGAGAGTGAGGCAACATTGCAGCGAAGAGAGAGAGATTGAAGACAATCAGTAAGCGGCGGGGAATTAATGAGAGGAAAACCCTTTGATTCCACCCGGTGAAGTCCGGCTGTGTGGGTTGAACCACCCCACACATGAGAAGCATATTCTATACAGGAGTGAAAACGACAGCAACAGAGACAACAAAAAAGACAGCAACTGAGTGGGGGGGTGAAGAAACCGCGGAGGCGATACAGCACACCTAACCTCTGAGAAGCTGTTTTAGAAAGAGAGTATATGTAACTTTTCCAGGAAAGATCACGAGAAAAGGAAACGCCAAGAATGTTAAGAGAAGAGGAAGGATTGATTTGTGTGTTGTTGAAGGTAAGTGGATAGTCGTGTGGAAGATTGTGACGAATAGACAGATGGAGGAACTGAGTTTTTGAGGCATTGAAAGCCACAAGGTTTTTTTCTGCTCCAATCAGATATAGCAGAAAGGTCAGAGGTCAGGCGTCCGATAGCCGTCGTACGCGAATCATGAAGCGACTGTTGTGAGGGACGCTTTGGGAAGCGGGTGAAGAAGTGAAGAGTGGAATCATCGGCATAGGAGTGAATAGGACAGGAAGTGCGAATTAAAAGATCATTAATAAATAAAAAGAAAAGAGTGGGTGACAGGACGGAACCCTGAGGAACACCACTGTTAATAGCTTTAGGAAAAGAACAGTGGCCATGTACAACTGCAGGTATAGATCGGCCAGAAAGGAAATTAGAGATGAAGGCACAGATAGAAGGATAGAAACCGAAGGGGGGCAGTTTCGAAATTAAAGATTTGTGCCAGACTCTATCAAAAGCTTTCGATATGTCGAGCGCAATAGCAAAAGTTTCACCGAAATCCCGAAAGGAGGATGACCAAAAGTCAGAGAGATATGCAAGAAGATCACCAGTAGAGCGTCCCTTGCGGAATCCATACTGACGATCTAAAAGAAGTTTGTGAGAAGAAAGGTGTTTAAGAATCTTCCTATTAAGGATAGATTCAAAAACTTTGGAAAGGCAAGAAATCAAAGCAATAAATATACTGTAGTATTTTAACCTTTGTATTGTATAGTAATGTTTGATTTTTATTCCATTTGATATATAGTTATACTAAATTTTAATAAAGTTTTAAAGGAATTAAGGAGGGGACCCAAAACTTAAAGAAACGATGTTTTAATTCTAATTTACGAGCTGTAACTCTACGTGCAAAATTCTAACTTACAATCCATGGCCAAGAATTTCTGATTGAAACTTCACCTCCTATTCCGAGTGTACGACCACGTAAAAATAAATCATCATCATCAAAAGTAGTCCCCTCTCTATTTGCCAAATGATCCGTGGACCTTTCTAAAGTATGTAAATTGCTTGCTGATCTCTCTCTCCTGATAGAGGAACCAAATGGTACTGGTATAATTATAAATGGTCTACGACCACACTCTGCAATAAAACATTAATACAACGTAATAGAACATATTATATTGATCATATTGTTGAAGTTGAACTTTTTGTATTTACTTTCATATATACACTTTCAGTATGCGTATATATATAAGGAAAGTACTGTATAAGTATAAACAGCTAAAGAACAACTGATATAAATGTCAGGTATCACGTTTGTGGGGATCTCTGTCTCTCTGTCTATATATATTAGGTTTCCCGAAAAATGCCCCTACTTCTAAATAAATGTTCTAAGCAAAAAAAAAAAAAGGAATCCAATCACAGACGAACGCAATATGTTCACTGTAATCGCCAGTTTTTTTCTGACTCGGTATTCAACCTTACACAAATGTTTGACATAATTTATAGAAATAACTCATCTGGGATGTTGTTGATTACCTCATAGACTTTGGTCTTTAGGTCTTCAAAGTCGGCTTAGTAGAATAGCTCTTCTCTTTTGTATATTATGGTGTTCCAAAGGCAATGTTTAAAATGCATTCAGCTGTTTCCTCTCCCTCCACCATCAAAACACCTTTTCATCATCAAACAAATGCGATGCAATGCATGCATACATACATCCCAAATTTGAGGCCATTGGCAAAATTTCTATACAAAAAAATCCTTCATAAATAAAAAAATCTCTTTATTTATCTTCCTATCGTTTCCCAATTTTTAGAACAGAGCTGATTGTTACTGTGCGCAGCGCCTCGTCGCAGCTACGCACGACATCACTGAAAATCTTTCCCTTCCTTATCCCTGCCTCCATTCTCTAATGCCTACTTCCTTATCCTATGGACCATGTCAAGAATAGCCACTGAATAAAAGTGGAAGCCATGATGTAATAAAACAAAAACAAACAAGGCATAGGGGATTTGCGTCGTGACAAAGACAAGCCGATTAGAAACAAATCTGACTGGACACGGTGAAAATAGTCAACAGTATTTCAGGTCAGAATTGCCAAGTGAAATTACCGAGTGTCACAAGATCCATCCTAAAAAGCTGAAAATCTCTAGATTTACAAGAAATGTTCTAAAATATTGGGACATAAAGACATCCATGCAAACACAAGTAAGTGACCAATGTATGGATTTCAGGTTAACAGAAAACGCATGTATATATGTATAGATCACTTTTGTAGGTAACATGACGAAAAAGGGAAAGGGTAAGAAAAAGTATTTTACGTGACCTTTAAGGGGCCAAATGTGGTGTTAGCCCCATCTTTATCAGCTTTGGGGGGGGGTGTCATGGTACCTTTGACCTGCCGTGGAACCGCGAATGCGTTGATTCCAGTTTCCTCTCAATTGCTTTGGAATAAATTGATTTGAATGATGCCTTGTCTTCAGACATATATTGCTTTAAATGAGGGGTGGGGAACCTGCCGCCCGTGGCCTAGTTTTCAATTGCCCGTGGACAGTTGGATTATTTAAAATCATATAGTATTTATGTCTTAATTGTGCTCAAACTATTTTTAAAGCTGCAACTTGCCCGAAAGAGAGTGTTTTAGTTGAAATTTTCCCGCCACACAGTAAAGGTTCCCCACCCCTACTTTAAATGATGACATCCATTTGTCAACTCGTATTTGTCAAAGTTCCTGTAATACAAACGAGTGAGGTTTTCACAGGCTTCATTGATTTCACTGTAATCCCCTGACTTTAGCTTACAATAAAAAAGAAGCCGATTGACCACTTAACTGTACGTATGTTTTAATTCGTTTAAATGATGCTTGAAAAAGTGAATTACTAATTGGTATGAAAATATCAACTTTAAGTTTCTGGCTTCCTAGAAAAACAGGGCCTTTTGCAGCACTTCCGAAAGATGCCGACTCGCTTTTCTGACAGCTTAGAGATATCACTGTATGTCCCTTTGGGAAATGCATTCTTAGCTCTGGTTTCATAATCAATAAACCGGTTTCTCACTTCTTGAAGGTGCTGTGTCAAATGAATTTATCAAGTCGACAGCGAACAGGATATTCGCTTCCTCTTTCTGAACATATTTACTTCTCCATTAAAAGAGTTCAGGATGTCGTTCCAAGAACTGACAACGAAAAGACCTCTAACTAGTTCATTTTCGACTTAAACTTTCAGCTTCGCGTCTAGTTTCTCGCTGGTGGAGATCGTCATCAGCTAATGTATCAAGTCTCCGTTTTATCTTGTCATAATAACCACATTTCAGTACTTTCGTAGTGTCGGCATGAACTGCCCACCGAATATCTAACAAGCGCTCTACAACCTTGTGGTCAGGTCCAAGTGAGAAAACCAAGCATTCCAGCGATGAGTAGATGCAGAAAAAAGGAAGACATACAAACGTTACACGAAATCAAACTATGACACAACTTCCAAGCAACATTCCGTAGCTTGCGTACCGACTAAGTTTAAGGAATGACCAGTACATGGGATGTAAATGGCAAACTCGTTCATTCCGTTTATTTTCGTTTGTAAACCTGTGTACCGTTCAAACATGTTCGGTGCATTATCATACGACTGACGCGACAATCTGATGAAAGTCTTTAGTTTCCTTTCACTATTTCACCACAATATCGGCGAGACTTTCTGCGACATGTCCATATTACAGAAATAAATTTAAGATATCTTATAACTGGAACACTTTCTCGCACATATCTCACAGCGAGTGTCAATTGATCGACATGACGAATATCGGACGTCGAATCTACGCTGAATGAATACTATTTCGCTTCTAACAACTATCGAATAGTGCCGTTAAGTAATTTTTCTCCCATTAATGAAATAAATTCTTCACAGATATTTGCCGAAAGATATGATGGGACTTTCACCAGCCATGCCATAGTTTTGTAAGAGCTCTTTCAGGAATGAATCAAATTGGAGGGGCAATTGCAAAACTTTCAAGTAATTGCCATTATGCTATGTATGGCCTTATTGTTTCATTATCTCCACGGGACACTAAACCTCTTGAAGCCAAATAACTTGATAACTGCAACAATCCATTTGAGAAGTTCTTGCCAATACATACTTTATTAAATCGTTTAACCAGTTCCGAGTCGATTCTTCTTCCAGCGAAGTATGTATGTGAACATACACTTGCGATGCCCCTCACCATTGTCGTGTTAAGAAATATAACTGGTATGTTTCTCGTCACTGAAGCCAGTTATGGCAAACGCAGATTCTTTTATGAAACTAAGCGGTATGCGAAAAGAAGAGGAGGGCCAAGTTTTGTATAGAAACTAATTTGTTTATGCAGACCACCTGATATGCTGAGTAAAATAGTGGGTGAAGCTGTCAGTACGTACGATACGTTATCAAACCAACATCAAAAGATGCAAACAATATACAGTAAGACTGCAAATCGACGGAGATTTGATCGAGAATAAAATAGTTCTTTAAAATAATCTGAAAGTCAGTTCGAGAATAAAAGAAGATTAGTAAGGACTTGAACTTCTTTTTAAGTCTCGTGCAGACTGAGACGAGAAAATGGAAAAGGAGGAATACAGTTTCTCTTTGGGACTGTGAAATACAGGTATGTTAGATAATATATGGGATAACCTGAAGATCAGGGGCCCCATGTATTCTTGTTTTTTGCTCTGCAGTACCAAATATAATAATAAATTAAATTGAATGCCCAGTTAGGTCAACTGTACGCCCTTGACGATTAGTTAGGTTAAGTCGTGATATTTTCGTTAGTTTTAACGAAGATATCATTTGGTAATTGAGGCTGGGGGCCCTGATCTTCAGGTGATCCAATATTTGTTTCATAAAAATTTCCTTCATTTGGATTTTTATGATGAAATCAGGGAAGCTATTATTTGCGAAAAATAACTAACAATTCAAATTACGATGAAAGGAATCGTATGAATAAGGGTTTGTAGGGCCTAATACAGAGCTTTCCAAACTTTTCACGTTGACGACACACTATTTAAGCATAAAAATTTTCACGACACATTAATTAATTTTTGTTATCAAATATCAAATATCAGATAATTTTTCAGTAGGTGGTTTATCTTGTAGCCGATTTTGTTGATACAAAAATCAAAATTTTCAAAATACAAAAAAATTGAAAATAATTAACTAAATTTGGCGACACACCTGGGAGGTATTGGCGACACACTAATGTGTCGCGACACACAGTTTGGAAAGCTCTGGAATAGAACGGTTTGAATGGTCTAGTTTTGAAACTGAATTGAAAAAAATGTGAAAAATATTAAGCTTAATCTTCAAAATGTTAATTAAACTCTTCCCATCCAAAGTGACGTCGAAGAATGAAAGTTTTATTATTTTTAGACTCTCTCGTATATTTAATATTTCTGTTTAATATTTAAGTTGTGAAGGAAAAACTTTTAATGCGACTCGTAGCGAAAGAGTATAAAGTTATCATACAGGTTGACATCCGATTAGATATTTGTTGTGTCACATTATTTCTCGTAAGGGAACAAAAGTTATATTGGCAAGAGTAGGTCAAAGTAGTAGGGCCATCCCCATCCATCATGATTAAAACCTAGAAGAAATTACGAATTGACATGGCAAGCATTGTTCTAAACATCATATTAAAAACCCACTCTAATAGACAGAGTTTATTTCCACAACAGTTTCGATGTCCACTGACATCCTCTTCGGGTGGATACAGAAAAACGAATGAACCAAAAACAAGAGGGAAAACAGTCCAGGGACCATTAAGAAATTTGCACCTAGGTTAAATCCCGTTCTCCCGACGCCGGAAGGGCATTTTATTAAAGGGTCCCGCTTATAAGTACATTCGCACAAATTAAACTATTTCCTTGTTCTATACATACAGATTCTATTATTGTTTTACATAATTATTACATTTATTATTACATTTATTACATTTATTATTGCATTATTATTTATTACAGAAATTATAAATTTATTATTACATTTATAAATTTATTATTACATTGTTGTTTATTATTACAGAAATTACAAACCGAAAAACGAATGAAAAATGCGAGAAGGATCAATCTAGAGACTATTAAGAAATTCGCACCTAGGTTAGATCCCGTTCACTCTACGCCGTAAGGGATTTTTTGACCAAGAATCTCATTAGAGGGTCGAGTTTATAAGTACCTTCACACAAATTAAAATTATCCACTTGTTCTATCCATACAGATTCTATTATTTTTCGTTTGACATAATTATTGCATTTATAAAGTAACTTACTTGATTCCCAATCTATAGCATGATCATTTTGGCTGGCGTGATAGAAAATTGCATTATTAGTATTACAACTTCTGAAGGCATATTTATGTTCTTTAATACGGGTTTCAATATTTCTTCCAGTTTCTCCTACGTATACTAAATCACAACTTTTACAGGGAATGGTGTAGACACAGGGTTGTTCCTGTTTTGCAACGTTATTCCTAACCAATTTACTTTTTACAGTAGACGAATATTTGAACGCCAAAGCAAACTTAAAATCTTTCGTCAAAGGTTTTACTCTTTCTAAGCCGGCAATGTAAGGCAAACTCACATATTAAATGCAAAAATCTTCACTTTTCTACGTGAAGGTCAAATTACAATAATAAAAACCCACTCTAATAGACAGTTTATTTCCACTCTGTCTATTAGAGTGGGTTTTTATTATCAAAACTCACATATTGTTTTTGGTTAACTGAAGGTTCCCGAGGGGCATAAAAAGATTTTCTGGCTTTAAAATATGCCTTTCTGATAAAACATTCCTTTATCCCCAATACTGAGTACATTATACATGGAATATTATGAGTCGGAATTGTTCCATACAATATGTCCCAGGAATCTAATTTGGTTTCGTTATGTAAATAATATTTTCTCATTTTGGCCTGACCACTGGAACAACTTTAACGCTTTCTTTCAGTCCTTAAATAATCTTGTTCCCTCTATTAAATTTAAATATGAATGGGAGAACGACAAACAATTACCTTTTCTAGATGTTTTGGTCACTAACAAAAGCGGAAAGCCCAATTTCATGGTCTATAGAAAACCTACTCACTGTAATTCGTACATTCATTATTTTTCATATCATGATGAAGGGGTTAAAAGCTCAGTCAGTTATTTCTTCCATGTTTCTAAGAGCACTCAGGATTTGTAGCCCACATTTGCTGGACCCGGAAAATTCAAAGATTTGGAACACTTTTAAGGATTTAAAATATCCTGAGTGGTTTATCAGAAAGGCGTATTTTAAAGCCAGAAAATCTTTTATGCCCCTCGGGAACCTTCAGTTAACCAAAAACACTATGTGAGTTTGCCTTACATTGCCGGCTTAGAAAGAGTAAAACCTTTGACGAAAGATTTTAAGTTTGCTTTGGCGTTCAAATATTCGTCTACTGTTAAAGTAAATTGGTTAGGAATAACGTTGCAAAACAGGAACAAGCCTGTGTCTACACCATTCCCTGTAAAAGTTGTGATTTAGTATACGTAGGAGAAACTGGAAGAAATATTGAAACCCGTATTAAAGAACATAAATATGCCTTCAGAAGTTGTAATATACTAATAATGCAATTTTTTATCACGCCAGCCAAAATGATCATGCTATAGATTGGGAATCAAGTAAGTTACTTTATAAATGCAATAATTATGTCAAACGAAAGATAATAGAATCTGTATGGATAGAACAAGTGGATAATTTTAATTTGTGCAAAGGTACTTATAAGCTGGACCCTCTAATGAGATTCTTGGTCAAAAAATCCCTTTCGGCGTCGGCTGAACGGGATCTAACCTAAGTGTGAATTTCTTAAAGGTCTCTGGATTGTTTCCTTAACCGCTTTTGGTTCATTCGTTTTTTCGGTAAAATGTAAATGGAATAATAAACGTAATAGTAATAAATGTAAATGTAATAATAAACGTAATACTAATAAATGTAATAATAAACGTAATACTAATAAATGTAATAATAAAAGTAATAAAATGTGGAAATAAATGTAAATGCAATAATGATAAAGGTAATAATAAAGTTACTAAAATAAATGTAATAATAAATGTAAAGGTAATAATAATAAATGTTATAAACGAAAATGTAATAATAAATGCAATAATAAATGTAATTATGTCAAGATAATAGAATCTGTATGTATAGAAGAAGAAGATAGTTTTAATTTATACGAGTGTACTTATAAGTGGGACCTTTAATAAAATGCCCTTCCGGTGTCGGGAGAACAGGATTTAACCTAGGTGTGAATTTCTTAATGGTCTCTGGATTGTTTCCTTCTCGCATTTTTCATTCGTTTTTCGGTTTATAATTTCTGTAACAATAAACAACAATGTAATAATAAATTTATAAAAGTGATAATAAATTTATAATTTCTGTAATAAATAATAATGCAATAATAAATGTAATAAATGTAATAATAAATGTAATAATTATGTAAAAAAATAATAGAATCTGTATGTATAGAACAAGAAGATAGTTTTAATTTGTGCGAATGTACTTATAAGCGGGACCCTTTAATAAAATGCCCTTCCGGTGTCAGGAGAACGGGATCTAACCTAGGTGCAAATTTCTTAATGGTCCCTGGACTGTTTTCCCTCTTGTTTTTGGTTTATTCGTTTTTCTGTATCCACCCGAAGAGGATGTCAGTGGGCACCGAAACTGTTGTGGAAATAAACTCTGTCTATTAGAGTGGGTTTTTATTATCATATTTTGACCTTCACGGAGAAAAGTGAAGTTTTTTGCATTTATTGTTCTAAATAGCTGACGCATAAGCCCCAACGATTCAAGCAAATATACATTATTTCCTCAAGGAAAAATTAGTAAAAAGAGGTTTCGGCGCCAAACTCACTATAAAGTACTCATTAATACCAGACATGTTAGTAAGTTCATCAACGAAAAACATTTAATTAACTCTGATGTCGAAAGTCTCGTTACTCCGTTTTCATTCCGTCTTCAAGTGACTGAGCA
>JAJOZX010001492.1:0-57500 GCA_023014485.1 Bathynomus jamesi
CTTAAGGTCGCTGCAATTAGCGAGAGAGAGAGGAGGAGAGAGAGAGAGAGAGAGAGAGAGAGGAGGAGAGAGAGAGAGATTACAAGGAGTTACAAGGAAAAGAAGTACCTCAAAAGGCCTTGCGGCCCATACCGAGGAGGAGGTACCAATGGCAACGGGTGCCAGGGAAAATTTTGTCTTTCAAACTATGCTAGCAGTAGTAGAAAACTGGATAGAAAAGTAGAAGGCTCTCTCCCCACCCTCCGCTCCCTCCCTGCCAGAGGCAGGTACGGAAAAAGGTTGAAGAAAATACCTTGACCCTGGAAAAGTAGCCAAGGAAATTTTACAGGAAAGTGGAGAATATATAAATAGCTCTATATTTAGCTTGCTCACAGAGACACCGAGCAGCGAACTCCTGCAGAGTTTTCTGAGGTTTTAATCTTAAACTATGAGTGTGTTCTGTACTTGTCTAGCCTATTTTTAAACAGATTTACACTTTGACTGGAAACATCCTCTGAGGGAAGTTGGTTCCAGATATCAACTATTTTACAGGAAAAGAAATTTCCGCAGACTGAGGTCCTAAATGTCTTTACACACTCAAATAGTGTGCAAGATTTCGTCTAACCTTTTCTTGAACTGATCCACAGAGGAACTGTTCACAACTTCCGAAGGTAACCTGTTCCATGTGTCACAGATCTTATACGTAACGTAATTCCCACACACACTAGTCCTAAACCGTTTCAAATCCAACTTCCAACCATTGTTGCGAGTTGGGTTATCATTTAAACAAACATACTTCTAAAATCGACATCGTTGAACCCTCGTAAGAGCTTGAAAACCTCGATCAGTTGACCGCGCAGCCTCCGAGTTTCAAGCGAAAACAAGTTCAGGGCGCGTAACCGTCGATTGTAGCCCATATGCCTAACGGAAGGGATTAACTTTGTGGCCCTCGCCTGCACTCGCTCCAGCCTCTCAATATCTTTCCTGAGGGTGGGCGACCAGAACTGCACAGCATACTCCAGGTACGGCCGAACAAGGGAATTGTACAGTGAGAGCACAATCTCCTTGTTCCGAAACTGAAATTGCCTCCTGATATAACCCAATAGTTCTGGGCTTTCTTTTCCACCTCTACACACTGTTTCGTAAACTTAAGGTCGCTGCTAATTAGCACACCCAAGTCCTTTTCTAAATCAGTCACCTCGATATTACTGCCCAACATCGAGTAGTCCGACTTGGGATTGGCGTAGCCAATGTGCATCACTTTGCATTTACCCAAGTTAAACGGCATTTGCCTTTTTCGGACCACTCTCCTATCCTACCTAGGTCCGCACGCAGTTCCTCGATCGCTTCGGGCGTCCCACATTGGCCCCAAGCTTGGTGTCATCAGCGAATTTGGCGATCCGACTGACGATGCCACCCGTCGATATCATTTATGTAAATGGTAAACAACAGCGGCCCCAAAACGGAACCCTGAGGAACCCCACTAGTGACCGAGGCCCAACCCGAACTAGCCCTTTAATTACCACCCTCTGCCGCCTATTCCTCAGCCAGTTTTCAATCCACCTACCTATTTCCCCACCGATACCCAGCGCGCGAACTTTCGCCATTAGCCGGCGAGAGAGAGAGAGAGAGAGAGAGAGGAGGAGAGGAGAGAGGAGGAGAGAGAGAGAGAGAGAGAGAGAGGAAGGAGAGAGAGAGAGAGAGAGAGAGAGAGAGAGGAGAGAGAGAGAGAGAGAGAGAGAGAGAGAGAGGAGGGGAGAGAGAGAGAGAGAGAGAAGAGGAGTTACAAGGAGTTACAAGGAAAAGAAGTACCTCAAAAGGCCTTGCGGCCCATACCGAGGAGGTACCAATGGCAACGGGTGCCAGGGAAAATTTTCTACACACTCAAATAGTGTGCAAGATTTGGTCTAACCTTTTCTTGAACTGATCCACCGAGGAACTGTTCCTGTATTAAAAGTTTATTTTTCTTTCAACTATCCTAGCAGTAGTAGAAAACTGGATAGAAAAGTAGAAGGCTCTCTCCCCACCCTCCGCTCCCTCCCTGCCAGAGGCAGGTACGGAAAAAGGTTGAAGAAAATACCTTGACCCTGGAATAGTAGCCAAGGAAATTTTACAGGAAAGTGGAGAATATATAAATACCTCTATATTTACCTTGCTCACAGAGACACCATGCAAGCGAACTCCTGCAGAGTTTTCTTGTGTTTTAATCTTAAACTATCAACGTGTTAAAGTAATTCCCACATACTAGTCCTAAATCATTTCAAATCCAACTTCTAACCATTGTTGCGAGTTGGGTTATCATTTGAACTAAACATGCTTCTAAAATCGACATCTTTGAACCCGCGTCACGTAAGCGTCGATTGTAGCCCATATGCCTAACGAAAGGGATTAACTTTGTGGCATTTTTCGCCAGTTTCCAATCCACCTACCTACTTCCCCACCAATACCCAGCGCGCGCACTTCGGCCATTAGCCGGCGGTGAGGTACCTTATCAAAGGCCTTCTAATCAATCGCCCTACTCTTATCATACTCACTCAACATGACGTAGAAAAACTCGAGCATGATGGTGAGACACGACCTATGCCGTCTAAACCCATGTTGGAGTCCCCAAGTAGCTTGTAGGAATCCAAATGGTCAACAATCCTACTCGCTATTATCCCCTCTAAATATTTACCTACAACTGAAGTTAAATGGTGTATTTATAGAGGTTCCAAGCCTCTCTTCCCACGCATGAGATAGCAGTAGCGTCCTAATCGTAACAGTAGAGAAAAAGACAATACTAAAAGTTTTTTTTTTTTTTTTTTTTGCAATCAGAGAACATCCCTAACCTAAGCTAAAAGGACAGAGTGGGATGGGAAGGGGTCCTAGTAACCCTCGGGACAGGTTTGTACAACAGACTTCACCCGCCCTCCGAAAGAGAGAGAACCTAAAGGAATTGGCAGCCAATTTCTCTAGAATCCCACGACTCGGGACGGAGGGCTGTCACACCCCAAGTATAAAGTTTACAACACCCAGAAGGAACGTGCATAACCTTTATACCCCCTGCGGGATTTATACCCCCTGCGGGAGAGAGAGAGAGTTACAAGGAGTTACAAGGAAAAGAAGTACCTCAAAAGGCCTTGCGGCCCATACCGAGGAGGTACCAATGGCAACGGGTGCCACGGAAAATTTTCTACACACTCAAAGAGTGTGCAAAATTTGGTCTAACCTTTTCTTGAACTGATCCACAGAGGAACTGTCACAACTTCCGAAGGTAACCTGTTCCATGTGTCACAGATCTTATACGTAACGTAATTCCCACACACACTAGTCCTAAACCGTTTCAAATCCAACTTCCAACCATTGTTGGAGAGAGAGAGAGAGAGAGAAGAGGAGAGAGAGAGAGGAGAGAGAGAGAGGAAGAGGAGAGAGAGAGGAGAGAGAGAGAGAGAGAGAGGAGAGAGAGAGAGAGAGAGAGAGAGAGGAGAGAGAAGAGGAGAGAGAGAGGAGAGAGAGAGAGAGAAGAGAGGAGAGAGAGAGAGAGAGAGAGAGAGAGAGCGAGAGAGAGAGAGAGAGAGAGAAGAGAGAGAGAGAAAGAGGAGAGAGAGAGAGAGAGAGAGAGAGAGAGAGAGAGAAGAGGAGAGAGAGAGAGAGAGAGAAGAGAGAGAAGAGGAGAGAGAGAGAGAGAGAGAGAGAGAGAGAAGAGGAGAGAGAGAGAGAGAGAGAGAGAGAGGAGGAGAGAGAGAGAGAGAGAGAGAGAGAGAGGGGAGAGAGAGAGAGAGAGAGAGAGAGAGAGAGAAGAGGAGAGAGGAGAGAGAGAGAGAGAGAGGAGGAGAGAGAGAGAGAGAGAGGAGGAGAGAGAGAGAGGAGAGAGAGAGAGAGGAGAGAGAGAGAGAGAGAGGAGGAGAGAGAGAGAGAAGAGGAGAGAGAGAGAGAGTTACAAGGAGTTACAAGGAAAAGAAGTACCTCAAAAGGCCTTGCGGCCCATACCGAGGAGGTACCAATGGCAACGGGTGCCAGGGAAAATTTGTCTTTCAAACTATGCTAGCAGTAGTAGAAAACTGGATAGAAAAGTAGAAGGCTCTCTCCCCACCCTCCGCTCCCTCCCTGCCAGAGGCAGGTACGGAAAAAGGTTGAAGAAAATACCTTGACCCTGGAAAAGTAGCCAAGGAAATTTACAGGAAAGTGGAGAATATATAAATAGCTCTATATTTAGCTTGCTCACAGAGACACCGAGCAAGCGAACTCCTGCAGAGTTTTCTGAGGTTTTAATCTTAAACTATGAGTGTGTTCTGTACTTTGTCTAGCCTATTTTTAAACAGATTTACCCTTTGACTGGAAACATCCTCTGAGGGAAGTTGGTTCCAGATATCAACTATTTTACAGGAAAAGAAATTTCCGCAGACTGAGGTCCTAAATGTCTTTACACACTCAAATAGTGTGCAAGATTTCGTCTAACCTTTTCTTGAACTGATCCACAGAGGAACTGTTCACAACTTCCGAAGGTAACCTGTTCCATGTGTCACAGATCTTATACGTAACGTAATTCCCACACACACTAGTCCTAAACCGTTTCAAATCCAACTTCCAACCATTGTTGCGAGTTGGGTTATCATTTAAACTAAACATACTTCTAAAATCGACATCGTTGAACCCTCGTAAGAGCTTGAAAACCTCGATCAGTTGACCGCGCAGCCTCCGAGTTTCAAGCGAAAACAAGTTCAGGGCGCGTAACCGTCGATTGTAGCCCATATGCCTAACGGAAGGGATTAACTTTGTGGCCCTCGCCTGCACTCGCTCCAGCCTCTCAATATCTTTCCTGAGGGTGGGCGACCAGAACTGCACAGCATACTCCAGGTACGGCCGAACAAGGGAATTGTACAGTGAGAGCACAATCTCCTTGTTCCGAAACTGAAATTGCCTCCTGATATAACCCAATAGTTTCTGGGCTTTCTTTTCCATCTCTACACACTGTTTCGTAAACTTAAGGTCGCTGCTAATTAGCACACCCAAGTCCTTTTCTAAATCAGTCACCTCGATATTACTGCCCAACATCGAGTAGTCCGACTTGGGATTGGCGTAGAGGAGGAGAGAGAGAGAGAGAGAGAGAGAGAGAGAGAGAGAGAGAGAGAGAGAGAGAGAGAGAGAGAGAGAGAGAGAGAGAGAGAGAGAGAGAGAGAGAGAGAGAGAGAGAGAGAGAGAGAGAGAGAGAGAGAGAGAGAGAGAGAGAGAGAGAGAGAGAGAGAGAGAGGAGAGAGAGAGAGAGAGAGAGAGAGAGAGAGAGAGAGAGAGAGAGAGAGAGGAGAGAGAGAGAGAGAGAGAGAGAGAGAGAGAGAGAGAGAGAGAGAGAGAGAGAGAGAGAGAGAGAGAGAGAGAGGAGAGAGAGAGAGAGAGAGAGAGAGAGAGAGAGAGAGAGAGAGAGAGAGAGAGAGAGAGAGAGAGAGAGAGAGAGAGAGAGAGAGAGAGAGTTACAAGGAGTTACAAGGAAAAGAAGTACCTCAAAAGGCCTTGCGGCCCATACCGAGGAGGTACCAATGGCAACGGGTGCCACGGAAAATTTTCTACACACTCAAAGAGTGTGCAAAATTTGGTCTAACCTTTTCTTGAACTGATCCACAGAGGAACTGTTCACAACTTCCGAAGGTAACCTGTTCCATGTGTCACAGATCTTATACGTAACGTAATTCCCACACACACTAGTCCTAAACCGTTTCAAATCCAACTTCCAACCATTGTTGCGAGTTGGGTTATCATTTAAACTAAACATACTTCTAAAATCGACATCGTTGAACCCTCGTAAGAGCTTGAAAACCTCGATCAGTTGACCGCGCAGCCTCCGAGTTTCAAGCGAAAACAAGTTCAGGGCGCGTAACCGTCGATTGTAGCCCATATGCCTAACGGAAGGGATCAACTTTGTGGCCCTCGCCTGCACTCGCTCCAGCCTCTCAATATCTTTCCTGAGGGTGGGCGACCAGAACTGCACAGCATACTCCAGGTACGGCCGAACAAGGGAATTGTACAGTGAGAGCACAATCTCCTTGTTCCGAAACTGAAATTGCCTCCTGATATAACCCAATAGTTTCTGGGCTTTCTTTTCCACCTCTACACACTGTTTCGTAAACTTAAGGTCGCTGCTAATTAGCACACCCAAGTCCTTTTCTAAATCAGTCACCTCGATATTACTGCCCAACATCGAGTAGTCCGACTTGGGATTGGCGTAGCCAATGTGCATCACTTTGCATTTACCCAAGTTAAACGGCATTTGCCATTTTTCGGACCACTCTCCTATCCTACCTAGGTCCGCACGCAGTTCCTCGATCGCTTCGGGCGTCCCAACATTGGCCCCAAGCTTGGTGTCATCAGCGAATTTGGCGATCCGACTGACGATGCCACCGTCGATATCATTTATGTAAATGGTAAACAACAGTGGCCCCAAAACGGAACCCTGAGGAACCCCACTAGTGACCGAGGCCCAACCCGAACTAGCCCCTTTAATTACCACCCTCTGCCGCCTATTCCTCAGCCAGTTTTCAATCCACCTACCTATTTCCCCACCGATACCCAGCGCGCGCACTTTCGCCATTAGCCGGCGGTGAGGTACCTTATCAAAGGCTTTCTGAAAGTCGAGATAAAGTATATCAATCGCCCTACTCTTATCGTACTCACTCAACATGACGTGGAAAAACTCGAGCAAGTTGGTGAGACACGACCTATGCCGTCTAAACCCATGTTGGGAGTCCCCAAGCAGCTTGTAGGAATCCAAATGGTCAACGATTCTATCAGCTATTATCCTTTCTAATAATTTACCTACAACTGAAGTGAGACTAATAGGACGATAGTTCCCTGGACTTTCGTGATCCCCTTTCTTAAAGATAGGGGTCACGTTGGCCTCCCTCCAGTCGCCAGGCACCTGGCCCATCTCCAACGATTTGTTGAAGACTGTAGCCAGGTGGGGAGCCACCTGGTCGCGACTTCTCGCAAAACACTGGGGAGAAACTGGTCTGGCCCAGGAGCCTTAAACGCGCTCAGTTTGTCTATTCTATGAGCAACGACTGTCGCGGTACATCTAACACTATCCAGGCCAGCACCTTCGTGCCTCACAGCTGGCTCGGGGATGACGCGGGTATCCTCCCTGGTGAACACTCCCGCAAAGTACTCATTAAGCACATTAGCGATGTCCGCGTCGGAGGTCCGCAGAACGCCGCTTCCGTCCTTTAAAGGACCTATCATGCTTCTAATGGGCTTTCTACTATTAACATAACTGAAGAACTCCTTAGGGTTCCCTTGCAGAGGCTTGCCACCCGTAGTTCTTCGTTACGTTTCGCTAGCCTAACCTTCGCCTTCACTTCCCTACACAGGCGGACATACGCTTCAGTGTTCTCGTGGGAAAGATTGGCCTTCGCCCTCCTATACGCTACTTTCCTATTTCGGATAGCCGAAGCGATGCCACGATTGAACCACTTAGGCTGCGTTGAAGCAGGGGTGACCGGTTTTGAGGGTATGGCAGCAGACTGCAGCACCATAAACTCATCCCGGAATGCACTCCACACTCCCTCAACATCGCCGCCAACCTCTAACCCCATCTCTCCTACGCTATCCCTGAGGCTAACAAAGTTCGCCCGCCGGAGATCGAGCTTACTGCCTCTCGAGTTACTACGCTTCACCCGAGGGACGCACACACGGAACCTAATAAGACTGTGATCACTCCCGCCCAACGATTCGTCAACGGTGAGGCCAGTGACGAGGTTGTCTTCGGTCGTGAACACTAAGTCCAGAACGCTTTCGCCTCGTGTAGGCTCGTTGACCCACTGAGTGAGGAAGTTCTCATCAGCAAAGTCAACTAGCCTCCTCCCTTCAGCATCGGCAGTCCTGTTTTCCCACTTTATGCCGCGACAGTTGAAGTCTCCTAAAACTACACACACCCTATCCCCTAGCAGGCTACTGAGTTCGGTGTACAGGGCTGTATCTCCTCGAGGAGGAGATGCGGAGGTCTGTACACCAAGATTAACCTATAGTTCGTCCCTCCCACGTTCAGATCGACGCCAAGCAGCTCCCGTTCCGACCGGAACTGGCAGTCAACCGGACTCAACTTGTCCCTCACGTATATTAGTACCCCACCCCCCTCCCCACGGGTGCGGTCTTTGCGAAACATTCTATACCCGGGAATTTCGAACTCCCCAACGTAGTCCCTACGATCAATATGAATCCAGGACTCGGTGATAGCAACGATATCCTGGTATTCTGATGCTAAGAGCGCCCGTAGCTCGCGAAACTTGTTCCTAATTGACCTAGCATTAAAAAGCATTGCACGGAGGGAGCCTTCCCTATTCTGACCGCCCCCTAGCACGACCCGTTTCCCGAACAGCCAGGGCTGTCGGGAGTCGAAGAGCCCCTCACTATTGCTGTTGGAGGGGGACTACCTGCTGGGGGAGGGGGACTAGCTGCTGGGGGAGGGGGACTAGCTGCTGGGGGGGGGGACTGCTGGGGGGGGGGGACTATTGCTGGGGGAGGGGGACTATTGCTGGGGGAGGGGGACTATCTGCTGGGGGAGGGGGACTAACTGCTGGGGGAGGGGGACTAACTGCTGGGGGAGGGGGCTAACTGCTGGGGGAGGGGGACTAACTGCTGGGGGAGGGGGGCTAACTGCTGGGGGAGTAGGTTTAACCGTTTGGGGAGCAGGATCAATTGCTGGTTTGGGGGGTCTTAGTTTAAAAAGATTATACAAATTAATGTTCAGTAAATCACCATACTTCTTTTTCCCCTTCTGGTTAAAATGTATCCCGTCCGACCCATAGTATTCCCCATTTCCGTGGAATGTAGGCCAAAAATCGACAAACTTTAGGCCTTTTTCATCACACATGCGTTTAACTCTTTTATTTATGCTAATGGCTTTACTTAGAGTATAGTCACTAGCACGCATTCGAGGGAGAATTCCTACGACCATACCCATGTCTGTCCTATCCCTAACCTTGTCAGTTAGGTTCTTAAATTCTTTAATAATGGGCTCTGTCTGCCCTCCTGTCCCTCCCATAAAAACGTCATTGCCACCAACATGGACAATGATAGGGCAACTCTTATTTTTGATATTAATTTTGCCTAATTCCCTATTAATTATCTGGCTTGTGGCACCCGGAAAACATCGGAGCTTTCTCTTGGTCGCCCGTCTTGCTCCGAAAAAGTCCCCTTGATTCCTTACCATAGAATCCCCAATTAAAAAGGATTCATCCTCCTCATCAGCGAGAGAGAGAGAGAGGAGGAGGAGAGAGAGAGAGAGAGAGAGAGAGAGGAGGGGAGAGAGAGAGAGAGAGAGGAGAGAGAGAGAGAGAGAGAGAAGAGGAGAGAGAGAGAGAGAGAGGAGAGAGAGAGAGAGAGAGGAGGAGAGAGAGAGAGAGAGAGAGAGAGGAGGAGGAGAGTTACAAGGAGTTACAAGGAAAAGAAGTACCTCAAAAGGCCTTGCGGCCCATACCGAGGAGGTACCAATGGCAACGGGTGCCAGGGAAAATTTTGTACACACTCAAATAGTGTGCAAGATTGGTCTAACCTTTTCTTGAACTGATCCACCGAGGAACTGTTCCTGTTATTAAAAGTTTATTTTTCTTTCAACTATCCTAGCAGTAGTAGAAAACTGGATAGAAAAGTAGAAGGCTCTCTCCCCACCCTCCGCTCCCTCCCTGCCAGAGGCAGGTACGGAAAAAGGTTGAAGAAAATACCTTGACCCTGGAAAAGTAGCCAAGGAAATTTTACAGGAAAGTGGAGATATATAAATAGCTCTATATTTAGCTTGCTCACAGAAACACCGTGCAAGCGAACTCCTGCAGAGTTTTCTTATGTTTTAATCTTAAACTATCAACATGTTAAAGTAATTCCCACATATACTAGTCCTAAATCATTTCAAATCCAACTTCTAACCATTGTTGCGAGTTGGGTTATCATTTGAACTAAACATGCTTCTAAAATTGACATCTTTGAACCCGCGTCACGTAAGAGTCGATTGTAGCCCATATGCCTAACGAAAGGGATTAACTTTGTGGCATTTTTCGCCAGTTTCCAATCCACCTACCTACTTCCCCACCAATACCCAGCGCGCGCACTTCGGCCATTAGCCGGCGGTGAGGTACCTTATCAAAGGCCTTCTAATCAATCGCCCTACTCTTATCATACTCACTCAACATGACGTAGAAAAACTCGAGCATGATGGTGAGACACGACCTATGCCTCTAAACCCATGCTGGAGTCCCCAAGTAGCTTGTAGGAATCCAAATGGTCAACAATCCTACTCGCTATTATCCCCTCTAAATATTACCTACAACTGAAGTTAAATGGTGTTATTTATAGAGGTTCCAAGCCTCTCTTCCCACGCATGAGATAGCAGTAGCGTCCTAATCGTAACAGTAGAGAAAAAGACAATACTAAAAGTTTTTCTTTTTTTTTTGCAGTCAGAGGAGAACATCCCTAACCTAAGCTAAAAGGACAGAGTGGGATGGGAAGGGGTCCTAGTAACCCACGGGACAGGTTTGTACAACAGACTTCACCCGCCCTCCCGAAAGAGAGAGAACCTAAAGGAATTGGCAGCCAATTTCTCTAGAATCCCACGACTCGGGACCGGAGGGCTGTCACACCCCAAGTATAAAGTTTACAACACGCAGAAGGAACGTGCATAACCTTTATACCCCTGCGGAACCTTTATACCCCCTGCGGAGGGGGAGAGAGAGAGAGAGAGAGAAGAGGAGAGAGAGAGAGAGAGAGAGAGAGAGAGAGGAGAGAGAGAGAGAGAGAGAGGGGAGAGAGAGAGAGAGAGAGAGGAGAGAGAGAGGAGAGAGAGTTACAAGGAGTTACAAGGAAAAGAAGTACCTCAAAAGGCCTTGCGGCCCATACCGAGGAGGTACCAATGGCAACGGGTGCCAGGGAAAATTTTGTCTTTCAAACTATGCTAGCAGTAGTAGAAAACTGGATAGAAAAGTAGAAGGCTCTCTCCCCACCCTCCGCTCCCTCCCTGCCAGAGGCAGGTACGGTGAAAAAAATACCTTGACCCTGGAAAAGTAGCCAAGGAAATTTTACAGGAAAGTGGAGAATATATAAATAGCTCTATATTTAGCTTGCTCACTGAGACACCGAGCAAGCGAACTCCTGCAGAGTTTTCTGAGGTTTTAATCTTAAACTATGAGTGTGTTCTGTACTTTGTCTAGCCTATTTTTAAACAAATTTACACTTTGACTGGAAACATCCTCTGAGGGAAGTTGGTTCCAGATATCAACTATTTTACAGGAAAAGAAATTTCCGCAGACTGAGGTCCTAAATGTCTTTACACACTCAAATAGTGTGCAAGATTTCGTCTAACCTTTTCTTGAACTGATCCACAGAGGAACTGTTCACAACTTCCGAAGGTAACCTGTTCCATGTGTCACAGATCTTATACGTAACGTAATTCCCACACACACTAGTCCTAAACCGTTTCAAATCCAGGAGGAGAGGAGGAGAGAGAGAGAGAGAGAGGAGAGAGAGAGAGAGGAGAGAGAGAGAGAGGAGGAGAGAGAGAGAGAGAGAGAGAGAGAGAGAGAGAGAGAGAGAAGAGGAGAGAGAGAGAGAGATAGAGAGAGAGAGGAGGAGTTACAAGGAAAAGAAGTACCTCAAAAGGCCTTGCGGCCCATACCGAGGAGGTACCAATGGCAACGGGTGCCACGGAAAATTTTCTACACACTCAAAGAGTGTGCAAAATTTGGTCTAACCTTTTCTTGAACTGATCCACAGAGGAACTGTTCACAACTTCCGAAGGTAACCTGTTCCATGTGTCACAGATCTTATACGTAACGTAATTCCCACACACACTAGTCCTAAACCGTTTCAAATCCAACTTCCAACCATTGTTGCGAGTTGGGTTATCATTTAAACTAAACATACTTCTAAAATCGACATCGTTGAACCCTCGTAAGAGCTTGAAAACCTCGATCAGTTGACCGCGCAGCCTCCGAGTTTCAAGCGAAAACAAGTTCAGAGAGAGGAGCGAGAGAGAAGAGAGAGAGAGAGAGAGAGAGAGAGAGAGTTACAAGGAGTTACAAGGAAAAGAAGTACCTCAAAAGGCCTTGCGGCCCATACCGAGGAGGTACCAATGGCAACGGGTGCCAGGGAAAATTTTGTAAAAGTTTATTTTTCTTTCAACTATCCTAGCAGTAGTAGAAAACTGGATAGAAAAGTAGAAGGCTCTTCCCCACCCCCCTGCCAGAGGCAGGTACGGAAAAGGTTGAAGAAAATACCTTGACCCTGGAAAAGTAGCCAAGGAAATTTTACTGGAAAGTGGAGAATATATAAATAGCTCTATATTTAGCTTGCTCACAGAGACAACCAAGCAAGCGAACTCCTGCATAGTTTTCTGAGGTTTTAATTAAACTATGAGTGGTTCTGTACTTTGTCTAGCCTATTTTTAAACAGATTTACACTTTGACTGGAAACATCCTCTGAGGGAAGTTGGTTCCAGATATCAACTATTTTACAGGAAAAGAAATTTCCGCAGACTGAGGTCCTAAATGTCTTTACACACTCAAATAGTGTGCAAGATTTCGTCTAACCTTTTCTTGAACTGATCCACAGAGGAACTGTCACAACTTCCGAAGGTAACCTGTTCCATGTGTCACAGATCTTATACGTAAAGTAATTCCCACACACACTAGTCCTAAACCGTTTCAAATCCAACTTCCAACCATTGTTGCGAGTTGGGTTATCATTTAAACTAAACATACTTCTAAAATCGACATCGTTGAACCCTCGTAAGAGCTTGAAAACCTCGATCAGTTGACCGCGCAGCCTCCGAGTTTCAGCGAAAACAAGTTCAGGGCGCGTAACCGTCGATTGTAGCCCATATGCCTAACAGAAGGGATTAACTTTGTGGCCCTCGCCTGCACTCGCTCCAGCCTCTCAATATCTTTCCTGAGGGTGGGCGACCAGAACTGCACAGCATACTCCAGGTACGGCGCCGAACAAGGGAATTGTACAGTGAGAGCACAATCTCCTTGTTCCGAAACTGAAATTGCCTCCTGATATAACCCAATAGTTTCTGGGCTTTCTTTTCCACCTCTACACACTGTTTCGTAAACTTAAGGTCGCTGCTAATTAGCACACCCAAGTCCTTTTCTAAATCAGTCACCTCGATATTACTGCCCAACATCGAGTAGTCCGACTTGGGATTGGCGTAGCCAATGTGCATCACTTTGCATTTACCCAAGTTAAACGGCATTTGCGAGAGAGAGAGAGAGAGAGAGAGAGAGAGAGAGAGAGAGAGAGAGAGAGAGAGAGAGAGAGAGAGAGAGAGAGAGAGAGTTACAAGGAGTTACAAGGAAAAGAAGTACCTCAAAAGGCCTTGCGGCCCATACCGAGGAGGTACCAATGGCAACGGGTGCCAGGGAAAATTTTCTACACACTCAAATAGTGTGCAAGATTTGGTCTAACCTTTTCTTGAACTGATCCACCGAGGAACTGGTCCTGTTATTAAAAGTTTATTTTTCTTTCAACTATCCTAGCAGTATAGTAGAAAACTGGATAGAAAAGTAGAAGGCTCTCTCCCCACCCTCCGCTCCTCCCTGCCAGAGGCAGGTACGGAAAAAGGTTGAAGAAAATACCTTGACCCTGGAAAAGTAGCCAAGGAAATTTTACAGGAAAGTGGAGAATATATAAAAGCTCTATATTTACCTTGCTCACAGAGACACCGTGCAAGCGAACTCCTGCAGAGTTTTCTTATGTTTTAATCTTAAACTATCAACGTGTTAAAGTAATTCCCACATATACTAGTCCTAAATCGTTTCAAATCCAACTTCTAACCATTGTTGCGAGTTGGGTTATCATTTGAACTAAACTTGCTTCTAAAATCGACATCTTTGAACCCGCGTCACGTAAGCGTCGGTTGTAGCCCATATGCCTAACGAAAGGGATTAACTTTTTGGCATTTTCCGACAGTTTCCAATTCACCTACGTACTTCCCCACCAATACCCAGCGCGCGCACTTCGGCCATTAGCCGGCAGTGAGGTACCTTATCAAAGGTTAATTTACGCTACATCTAAGTTCGTGTTAGTCTAATTTTTTTTTTTTTCGCTGGCATCACACAAGCTGGCATTATCGTCAACAGACTCATCCTCGATTACCACCCCCAGAGCTCCTGTTGCTAATTGTTTTATTATATTAAACAACGTTAATAATTTTAACGAGGGAGAGGGAGAAGGGTGATTGTTTTATTATTATATTAAACAACGTTAATATTTTTAAAATGCCTATCTGAACGGTTCTTAAACACATTAACGCTGGTAGAGTTCACGACGGGCGCGGGAAGATTATTCCATTTATCAATTACTTTAAACGTAAAAAAGATTTTAGCGATATTAGTAATGAAACGTCTGCCACGCAACTTAAATCCGTTATTACGAGTATTGCTATTATCGAAAGTGAACAGTTTCTCAAAATTTACGTTATCGATGTTATTAACGATTTTGAAAACTTCAATAAGCTCCCCCCTTAATCTCCTAGTTTCGAGTGAATACAGGTCTAACTCTTTAATCCTATCTTCATAAGGCTTGTTGCACAATGACGGAATTAGTTTCGTGGCACGACGCTGAACCTTTTCTAACCTATCAATATCCTTACGCAAATACGGGCACCAAAACTGAACGGCATATTCTAAATGAGGCCTGACTAGGGACTTGTAAAGGGGCAATATAATATTCTTCGATTTAAATTTGAAATTACGCGCCATGAGGCCTAACATCCTATTAGCTTTAGCGCAAGACGCCAGGAACTGGTTCATAACTTTTAAATCCTTAGATACGCGTACGCCTAAATCTACTTCTTCGTCAACGCTCGCTAGCTCTCGATCATCCATCGTGTACGTGTAATTATTGTTACGAGAACCTATATGCCAAACTTTACATTTGTCTACGTTAAATTGCATCTACCACTTATCCGTTCACTCCATAATCCTATTTACATCGTCTTGGAGCCTATTTCTATCGTCCTCGTTAACAACCTTACCGCCTATTTTAGTATCGTCCGCGAATTTTGACACGTTACTAGTCAAACCTACATCTATGTCGTTAATGTAAATTACGAATAGCAATGTATATATAATTTCCTTAGTAAGCGGCGGCAAGTCGTTACAGTACAAGGAATATCTTCATCAGAATCGGAGGTCCTCAGCTCAGTACCACAAGGAACAGTATTAACTCCACTACTCTTTATAATCATGCTAACTGATGTTACCAGAGACAGCACAGTAACATCCCTTGCCGATGACACAAAGATCAGTAGAAAAATAAGAAACCCAGAGGATATAGGACCTTTACAAACAGACATGAACAGAATCTACAAGTGGATGGAAGACAACAATATGAAGTTTAACACTGAGAAATTTCAAATGTTATGGTACGGAAAAAGGGAGGCCCTAAAATCCATGGAATACTATACCCGAAATAGACAGGAAATTCGGAGAAATTCTAAAGCAAAAGATTTAGGAGTTGTAATGACTGATGCGAAATTTGAAACACAAAATGAGATAACAGTAAACAAAGCAAAGAGAATAACTGGGCAGATACTGAGAACCTTTAAATGAAGGGATAGGAATATTATTATTCCTTTATTGAAAACACTGATCATACCCAAATTGGAATACTGTTCGGTCCTAACATGACCATATAAAAAAAAGACATTAGACAGAAGGGATTCAGCAAAGCTTCACAGCCAAGATCAATGGGTGCAAAGAAGTAAATTACTGGGAAAGGTTACGCGAATTCAACCTATATTCACTGGAAAGGAGGAGAGAGAGAGATACACACCATTATTTACAGGATGGGATGATTCATCGCCGCCGACTCAACTCCATTTTTTGAAAAAATGAATTAAATTTATTTTTGAAGGTTAGAGCTTAAAAAGTTAAAAATTGTTAGAAACTCTTTATTGTACTACGTTAAAAAAAGATTAAAAGGTTCAGATTTTAATTAGTGGTAATTGTAGGCAATCCCACGTAAATATTCTAATGGTGATCATTGCTCAAAGCTTAAAACTAGTTTTAATATACGGTCATCAGCATCACAATATTTTTTTAACTTTGAAGGTGGAGCATGACCTCCTACAAGTTGTTCAAGATACATATCTCGACTCTTCTGTATTTTGTATAAGACATCTATAATGTTAATTGGTGAAGGTTAAGTTAGGTTATATAAATATAATTAGTTATGTTTTCAATGGTTCTTCCTAGTGTTTTTAATTTCCTTCAGTACCTATCATCGCACTAAAGAAAGATTAATAAATTATACAAACATTATTTGGCAACAGTGCATTCAGAGTTGAGTTGGCGGCGATGAATCATACCCTATCCCATTATTTACACTTGGAAAATAATGGAGAAACTAGTCCCTAATTTTACTCTGAACCCTATAACTCCCCAAACAACAGTGGAAAGTAGAAAAGAAGAATTGTGTTTCCAAAATAAAGGCTAGACAGGGAAATGATCTTTTTCAGTTAATGATGTCTCGTGTAATAACAATATACATAAAATTGCCAGATAATTCACAGGCCTGCGATGGTTTTGTTGTTCGAAATATTTTATCACTTATATAGTAATTTTTGCATGCTGATTCCGAAAATAATATTAATTTTTTGCCATCACATACTGATTTTTCACAAACTGTCATATTTCATATGTACATAATTTTCATTAAAATTGACTCAATTAAATTTTGATTAAAAACTAGTGCCTATAAATGCTTCCAGATCAGAAGTGACATCATAGCGTCTTCTGAACATTCGAGAAACGCACCGCTAGTATATAAGTGACTGACAAGCCACTAGATGAGTCAGTCTGTCTAGTGCATGCGGTGCATGGTGATTATATTTTTCTTTTGAAATTTGTTTATTTGTTGCTATGGCAACCAGAGGGTGTGTAAATAGCCTAAACATTTTGCTATATTTGTGGAAAATTTACTTTGAAAAAACAAAGGCGAGATATTACAGACTTCATCAAGAAAGCATACTATGCGTACTTTGGAATGAAACTTGGGGATCAAGACAAATCATGGGCTCCACATAAAATTTGCAGTGTTTGTGTTGAACAACTTAGACTGTGGAGTGAAGGTAAAAAGGATTCTTTACCTTTTGGGATTCCAATGGTCTGGTGTGAGCCTAGAAATCACAGCAATGACTGCTATTTTTGTTCATGTAATGTAAAAGGCTCAATACTAAAAATAAAAAGGAAATTTCTTATCCAAACTTTCAGTCTGCTATAAGACCTGTTGCTCATGGACCTGGTATACCTGTACCTACTAAACCAAATACTCTTGATATAACCATCTGATTCGGAGTCTGATGATGATGGAAACGATGATATTGACTGTTTTCAAATCGAAACATCTGGTGAACCCAATTGTTTACACAAAGTGAACTTAAGGATTTGGTGAGATTTGTCTCCTGAAAGATTCTTCAGAGATTTGGGGATCCAGACTTCGTGCAAAGAACTTGCTTTCTCCCAGGACGTCATTTTACTGGTACAGAAATTGAGAAAAAGAATTCATCCAATATTTTTCTCAAGAAAATTCACTGGTACAGTATATTGCAACAATGTTTCGAAACTAATACTTAAGCTAGGCACTGCAGTCTATGACCCAAATGGGTGGAGACTTTTCACTGATTCCCCCCCCCCCCAAAAGTCTAAAAGGCATCCTCCTTTACAATGGTAACTTGTACGCATCCATTTCTGTGACTCATTTGGTTCACTTGAAGGAAACGTATGAAAATCTTGAGTTGCTTCTAGCTAAGGTTAAATACAAAGAACACAGTTGGCTACTTTGTGGAGACTTAAGTGATTTGTATGTTGTTAGGTCAACAAACAGGTTATACGAAGTTTCCATGTTTTTTGTGTGAATGGGATAGCCAAGCAAGAACTCAGCACTGGATAAAAAAAGAATGGCCACACAGATTCAACCTGACACCTGGTTCTAAAAACATTCAACGTGAAAGTTTGGTTGACATGAAGAAAGTCCTTTTATCTCCGGTTCACATAAAACTGGGCTTGATGAAACAATTTGTTGAGGCCTTGGACGGAGATGGGGATTGTTTTAAGTACCTGTGTGGTAAATTTCCAACTCTTTCAGAAGCAAAATTGAAAGGAGGAATATTTGTTGGTCCCCAGATTAGAAAACTCACTTTGGATGAACACTTTGAAAGAACAATGAACAATCTTGAAAAAGAAGTGTGGATTGCTTTTAAGGATGTTATCAGCAAATTTTTGGGGAACAAGGACCCAAATTACAAAAAACATTGTGAACAACATGCTAAATAAGTTCAGAGAGTTGGGTTGTAATACGAGTTTAAAATTACATTTCTTACATTCATACTTGGATTACTTCACTGAGAATCTCGGAGCACTCAGCGAAGGACAAGGAGAATGGTTCCACCAAGACATCAAAGAAATGTAGAAAAGATATCAGGGAAGGTGGGACATCAGCATGATGGCTGATTACTGCTGGATGTTGAAACGGGATACTCCAGGATTATTACATGAAAGAAAAGGAACAGAGCGTACATTTGAGACTAAAAGGCATAGATCTCTCAAGAAAACTCAGAACAAATAAAGATGAATATGTAATTGATGTTAATAGTCTTTTTTTCTTTTTAAAGTTGTTTGCATTTGTAATTAGTATAACAAAGCGAAATAGGTACCTAATGTAAATTGAAATAAATAATGTTTATTTATTTATTTATTTATGTTGTTTTTTCCCTTCCAGTTTGCAGAAAATCCTTACATGATAGGAAAAAATGGACACCTTATTTGAAATCAGCGTAGTTGAATTATATACAATCAGTTAGTAGTAAGTAAACAACTCTCACAAAGTTCTCATTAGCGGGCCTGTGTAATTAATCAAACATTATGCCAGTATGCTAGGTTAAGTGGGTATGTTGGCCCTATTTTTGTATTAACTTCAGTGTATAATACGTAAGATTGTACTTGTATGTTAGGTTAAGTGGCTCTGGATTGTGAATGATCTGCAATAAAGATGTTTTGTTTGTTTGTTTTGTTTTGCTTTACCCTGAAAGAAAACAGTTTTGTGGTGAGAGGACCAAGACTATTTAATCAGCTGCCCAAAGACCTAAGAAACACGAATGGTGTTGCAGTGGACATCTTCAAAAGAAGATGAGACGCCTGCCTCAGAACAATCCCCAATGAGCCAGGCGTACCTGGCTATGTGAGGTGGAGAGTGCAAGAAACCAACTCACTATTTCACCAGGCCAACTTGAAAGGAGAGGCGACAAGCTTCACCTTCATGAAATGAGGAATCATCACATGAAACATTTGAAAGGTTGAAAGGAAAGGTAATTACATCTGTGCTGTCTACCATTCTCCTCATTCTATCTGCTATCCAAAATTCTTTGACTACCTCACTTCTAAAGTGGAATACATTCTATCCCACTCTCCTTTTGCTGAGATCTCCATTTTGTTATTTCAATGTTCACCACCAAATTTGGCTTTCCTTCCATTTCGAGGACATCCCTGGTGAGCTAGCTTAAAAATTCTCTATCCTGAATGACCTAGAGCAGATTGTATAGCACCAGACTCGTATCTCCGATCACCTGGGACAAAGCACCAACATTCTGGATTTATTTCTCACCACTGATCTTTCATATTCTGTCAAACATTTTTATCCATTGGGCTCCTCCAAGAACAATCTTACAGGTTTCCTGTTCTATCGCTCCAGTTTGGCCTTTGGAACCTTCCAAGAGGAGGTGCCTTTGGTGCCACTGATTGGGAAGCTCTTAGGCAGTGCTTCTCTAATTTCCCATGAAATGATTACTGCTTCCATGGCCAGGGTTCCTCTGAGTGCGCTGACCATATCACAGTGATTCTCTCTGGCATGGTGTACAATAAATTTAGGGTGGGTTGATATTTTGTATTCAAAAGTGACACATTGTGGGGGTTTCATACAGGTCACAGTAGTCACCCAGTAAAATATTTCATGTATCCTGTCTCCTACCCCTGGCACAAATTTTTGGTTTTTAGTTTCAATTTGTCAAAATGTACACTCAAATGTATGCTTTCACGCTCAAGATCCCTCTTGAGCTATTTTGAAAGTACCACCATGTTTATTTATTCCACTGTCCTTTCCATCCAAATTTAGGCAATCTTTGCTGTGATTCCAGTATGTTAAGAAAATATTTTTGGCGATTTTTTTAGCCAATTCGTACATCAGATGCATTCGTGAGTCATGACTAGACTCGCAGCACTTTCTACTCCTTGGCTGTGACAAGGAAAGGCTGGTATTTTGAGTGGTTTTTGTCTTGTTAGCAAAAGTTCCTTATTGCTAAAGTTTCTTGAAGTGGAGGTGGATAAATTACCTCTTTCTGCCAATCAATCATTTCAGTGTAGCCTGAAGAATCAAAATTAAGAGTTCAGGTAGGTCAAAGTTTCTTGATCCAGAAAATGTAGTTCTTGAGAGAATGATTCTCTGGATTGCAACCTCTCCAACTTCTCTTCTTGAGTCTGTTGTTATCAATAGAAGAATATTTTTGGGGTTCGCAAAGTATGAGTTATTCTGAAACACCAGCTCCATGATCAATCTGTATTTCTCCTTCAAGTCGCGCAGCAGTTACCCTAAGTACCAAAAGTTAGATGATCCATTAGATGCCAGTGGATGTGACTTAACCCAAAACCATCCTGGAGCATAAGATAGCATAATAATTTTTACTAGATCTTGGGTTGGATTTGGTGTTGACGCAGAATCTAAGAATTCTATTTGCTCTAGTTAGCCAATGAGCATGATGAATTGTACCAGGAGATCTTTCTGAGAGAGGTTTGGAGACATTTTCAGATTGAACAAATAGGCACATATTGTAGAGATACTTTTGGTCACTGCTTAAAGCATTAACAACATCAGATGGAATTTCATGAATGGTTCCTTTAACAGGAGAAAAAGTAACCACTTCCAGTTTTGTTAGATCAGTTTTCAATTTATTTCCAATTGAACCCTTGAAATCACTTGGGCGTTGTTTTTCCATCTATTGCCTCACAGACATGCCTGAATGGTAGTTTGTTCATATGAAGAAGGCATACCCCTTCTTCATACGAACGAACTACCATTCAGGCATGTCTATGAGGCAATAGATGGAAAAACAACGCCCAAGTGATTTCAAGGGTTCAATTGGAAATAAATTGAAAACTGATCTAACAAAACTGGAAGTGGTTACTTTTTCTCCTGTTAAAGGAACCATTCATGAAATTCCATCTGATGTTGTTAATGCTTTAAGACCTATTCAGATAGATTTCAACAAGCTTTATTACTCCACTGATTCTTCCAATGTTCACAGCAGTACCATCACATAGTGAAGCTTTTAGAGTGTGAACTTTCTGAGTTCACTATTACAGTAATCAGCTCTTCTGCTACACAATGAGCATTTCCATGATCAGGTGTTACATGATCTATATAGATATTTCCAGGCTCTTCAACAATGATGTAGTGCTCTTTCATCTTGCCTGCCCTGGTTAATGCATCATCTCTTCTCCCATCAAAGCCAATGCATTCTATTCCTGTATTCTCTGATTTAACCCTGGTACTCAAATTTTTACCTACTCGTTCTCTTTCCCTCTCCAGCTTCTTTCTATCAATCATGTTGCCCTGAACCAGAATTCCCATATCTTTTAAAGCAGCATTAACAATTGCTGCTGCTGCCCTCCAACTCAATCTGTAATGATCTGCAGTCACTGCCAACTCTTCATAGGTATATCTGTTCTGCTCATTCTCTATTAACTATATCAGGCACAAACTCTTCAGAGGGGTTCCAGCACAGGTGAATCAGTGCTTAACACCTGACCATCTCAGATCTTGCTTATTTTTGGTGTATAAGGTAAGTTTGTGCAAGAAAGCCAGCTGTGAAAGTTTCAGCTTTCTACGACCATTACTTCACGAGTTATGAAGGTCAGAAAAATCAAGGTTAAGGTCAAAATAGCTCAAGATCGGCATCTTTGGATGCACCTCACACATTCACTAATTATCGTAACCATATGAAACTATATGTTTTTGGACTCAGAATGAGCTGTAGAATTAAAAAAGGCAACGAAAACAGCAATAGGAGAAAAATAAAAATGTTCACCCTTTTTCAAGGAACGAATTGACCCTTTGACCTTGAAGTTCACACATTTTGGGGAAACATTTCTTTACACAAAATGAAGTTCCACCATTGCACTTTTAATATAAACAATAAAAATGTATCTTATTCACCATCTATACTGTCTTAAAGAATTTTTCAAATTGGCTATTTTTCAAATTTCTGGCAAAATCGCCATATGTATATGCATATATGTACTGTACTGTTAAATAATATATTTTGTGAACATAAATTAATTACTTATTTTATGCCTTTCTTACAGATAAACAAGATGGGTAGAAAAGTTTGTGCTGATCCTCTTAGAAAACATAAGAAGATCGAAAAAGCACTTGTGCCAGTCCGTAATACACTGCAAGGAATTCACGGATTAATATATGGAGATTACATTTGTAAAAATTGTGTTAATGATATCAATAAAATCAAAGCTGAAGACAAAAAAGTCTCTGATATTGTCTCAGATTCGAACTCAGACACTGATGCCACTGCCACAGAAAAACGTTCCTCTGCCTATGGGTGTACTACTGAAATAATGTTTGAAGATTTCCAAGGAGATTTAGACACAATTCTTCCAATGCTGAATGTGACACCAGTGAAGACAAGTAAGTTTAAGTATTTTTAAAGTGTTAATTTATGTAGATATTATAGCAACAAAACATCAATATATATAACTACATGTATGAACATTACAACCTTTATATATTTGACAAATTCAGATGTATGCATATCAATTTATATAATGAAGATCAATACAGTTATGATTATATATACGGTATTTACCAAATTCATATGTAATGTACATGTACATCTATAGGCCTACAGTTGATTAAAAAAAGTTATAACAATTTATTTTATTTGTTTTTCAGAGGGTCTGTCACGAAAAGGGAGATCTTCAAAGGCTGAAACAAAATTTGAAATGGCATCAACATCCCTGAAGAGAAAGCTAGAAACTTCATATGACACAAGTTTTACACAAGAAAGTGAAGAAAAGCAATCTAAAATGGATGACAATAATTTGTGAGTACTGTATATATATCTGTAGTACCTTCATTAAAGTATACTAAGCCTATATATAGATCATATGTTTGCATATAAATTTACTCAAACATGTATATCATTTTCGCAGGCATGCAGGAGTGATGCAAGCACTCAAGAATGCCTTCAGTGAGACGACTGACTACAAGAGGAAGATTCAAATACTAACACTCTCACCATACACCATTCACAGAACAGCATCTTTCTTCAATGCATCTACAAGAATGGTTTCAACCAGCCGCAAAATAAAGAAAGAACATGGCATATTACCAGAAGTTCCACATATTAGCAAAGGTCGGGTTATAACAAAGAAAGAGAAGGAAGCAGTGTGCACTTTCTATGAATCAGATGAAATAAGCAGAATATGTCCAGGCAAGAAGGATTGTCTATCAATTAGGAATCATGAAGGAGAGAAGCAACTACAGCAGAAACGATTGGTGCTTGGTAATTTACGTGAGATTTTCGCTGTTTTCAAGGCAAATGACACTAATCCAAAAATAGGTTTCTCATCATTTGCTGCATTGAGACCCAAGTGGTGTGTCTTGGCAGGAGCTGGAGGAACACACTCTGTGTGTGTCTGTACCTACCACCAAAATCCCAAACTTCAGCTATCAGCTTTGGGGGAAAAACAACTATCATATAAAGACCTCATTCTCTATGCAGTTTGTGACAGTGAAAAGGAAGAGTGTATGCTACAAAAATGTGCATTGTGTCCAGGAGAAGAAGGTGTTATTGCATTCCTTGAAGGATTGGAATCTGTTCAGGATGCAGTCGGCACCATAATTACATACAAGCAGTGGACTTCCACGGATCGGACAACCCTTATTAACATCGGTGAATCCCTTGAAAACTTCATTAAGTCTTTGGCAACTAGAATTTGTGCACTAACAAGACACACTTATGTGGCTGATGCACAAGCAAGTTTCCTAAAAAAACTGAAAGCTAATCTGATGGTCACTGAAGGTATTCTCCTAGGAGACTTCTCTGAAAACTACTCATTTATTGTACAAGATGCTGCACAAGGTTACCATTGGGAAAATAGTCAGGCAACAGTTCATCCATTTGTGTTCTACTATAAAGTAAATGAAAATGATGTTGAAATTAAAGTTAAAAGTTATTGTTTCATTTCTGATGACATGAAACATAGTACAAACCTTGTCTTTGCGTTCTTAAAGCAACTGATCCCCATGATAAAAGAAGAGAGCTCAGGCCTGCGGAAGATTCATTACTTTACTGATGGTTGCGGAGGGCAGTATAAGAATAAATATAACTTCACCAATTTGTGTCACCACAAAGAGGACTTTGGACTGGATGCTGAATGGCACTTTTTTGCAACTTCACATGGCAAAAGTGCTTGTGATGGAGTCGGAGGCACAGCAAAAAGAATGACGGCTCGTGCCAGTCTTCAACGTACATTTAAAGACCAAATTCTGACACCACTTGACATGATGAAATTTCTGGATGAGAAAGATACCAGCACAAAATTTGTATTCTTATCGAAACAAAATGTCCAGCAGACAACTGAATTCCTGGAAAATAGATATAAAAATTCTGTAACCATCCCAGGTACTCGTAGATTTCATAGATTTGTGCCTATTAGTCATACCCAGTTGGAGGTTGGTGAGATTTCCTCAGGTCCTACAAAAATTATGACAGTTGTGCATCCATCGTTTAAAGATAATTTACATGAGCAAAAGCACATTTCAACTGAAGATATACAAGTTGGGGTATATGTAGCTTGTAACTATGATAATAAAATTTGGTTTGGATTAGTGGTTGAAGTATCAGAAGAATTTAGTGATTATAAGGTCAATTTTATGTCTCCACATGGAAGACGTTCTAAACATAGTTTCCCTTCTCGTCCTGACTCATGTTGGATGTTATCATCTGATATTATCCAGACAATGACTGCTCCATCATTGACAGCAGGTTCAAGAATAATTCAGTATGCCTTTGATGATCATGAGATGCTAACAGCTGAGGGTAATCATGCAGACCTGTTTGCCACAGTTTCCTGTTCTTGAGTCGAAAGTGTACAGAGCTCTAGTTTAATATGTATCTATAGAATACAGGTCTACATAATATGATACTCCTTTTTTACTCCTATTTTATATGATACTCCTATATATATATGTTTGTATTAATGTATTATTAATAAAAGTAATTATAAAAAAAGTAAAATATTTCTAAGGGTGGAAAGGTGTGGTTGTAGGGGTGGAGGAGACCACAATAAAATAGAGATCTATATCATAGTTATACCTATGGTACCTAGCTTATATCTAAGTGATTTTGTATCACGTTTCTAATAATATTTATTTTTGCTTAAGTAGTTTAAATAATGAATATCTCTAGATTTTAACAGTACATATATGCATATACGGTACATATGGCGATTTTGCCAGAAATTTGAAAAATAGCCAATTTGAAAAATTCTTTAAGACAGTATAGTTGGTGAATAAGATACATTTTTATTGTTTATATTAAAAGTGCAATGATGGAACTTCATTTTGTGTAAAGAAATGTTTCCCCAAAATGTGTGAACTTCAAGGTCAAAAGGTCAATTCGTTCCTTGAAAAAGGGTGAACATTTTTATTTGTTCTCCTATTGCTGATTTCGTTGCGTTTTTGGATTCTACAGCTCATTCTGAGTCCAAAAACATATAGTTTCATATGGTTACGATAATTAGTGAATGTGTGAGGTGCATCCAAAGATGCCGACCTTGAGCTATTTTGACCTTAACCTTGATTTTTCTGACCTTCATAACTCGTGAAGTAATGGTCGTAGAAAGCTGAAACTTTCACAGCTGGCTTTCTTGCACAAACGTACCTTATACACCAAAAATAAGCAAGATCTGAGATGGTCGGGTGTCAAAATGAAAATATTTTGCTTCACCTGTGCTGGAACCCTCCATCATCCTCTTGGTCAGTCTCTACCTCCATGCTCTCAGCACCGGCTGCATCCTGTGATTCCTGTGATGTTAAAGGGACAACTCTGATAGCTTCAGTCAATTCTGCTTGTGATCTCATTTGGCATTCATGTTCTTTTTGAGTTATACGCAAGAAATTCATGATCAGTTAATAAAATTGAATTTGAAACTAGGTAAGTTAAAATACAAATTATCACAAATTATGAAATTACATATTAAAATAATTAAATGCATAATTGAAATGATTTCAGCTTATCAATTTAAGAGGAAATGTAACTAGCGATATACAGAACGAATGTCATTTAAAAAATCGAACAAAATTAATCTTGCGAGTTTTTTCTCATTAATCTCCAGACCTAACCTAACCTAGCAAATGTCATTTAAAAAAAATCGGAGAACAAATCTTGCAAGTTTTCTCTCATTAATCTCCAGACCTAACCTAACCACCTGTACCTATTCAATAACCATTTACCTACCTGTTAATCCTTTAGTGCGCTGTGATACACGCTAAAATTTAAAATTCTTCAAATTGAAATTATTTTCAAAATATTTAAATAATGTTTACTTTTATTTATTTATTTATTTTTTGCACCTGTGCTTATGTTTAAATAAAAAAATGAAGTCACAGTTATTATCATGGGTAGATCGCATACTTAAGTCAAAAAAGTGTGGTAGAGCGTATACTTAAATTACCATTGTACAAATGTCAGTTGTATAAGTGTTCTGGCATACAAATGCTGGCATATAAATTTCCGTCATACAAATGTTAACGTACAAATTTCCCCCCACAGTTTTTTCTGCCTTATCTGGGCTTAACTCTAGGAAGGCAAATGGTATTAATGGTGTTCCTCCTGCTGTTCTCAAGAACTGTGCTTCTGTGCTGACACCCTGACTAGGCAAACTCTTCTGTCTTTGTCTTTCATCCAGTACTTTTCCTTTCTACTGGAAGTTCCCTTTCATTCAGCCTGTCCTAAAAAAGGATGACTGCTCTCAACCCTCTAACTATCACCCAATTGCTTTGATTTCTTGCCTTTCTAAAGTTTTTTAACCCATCTTTAATAGGAAGATTCTTAAACACCTCTCTTCTCACAATCTTCTTTCAGGTCATTAGTATGGGTTCTGCAAAGGACACTTTACTGGCGATCTTCTTCATTATCCTCCTTTCAAGATTTTGATGAAACCTTGGCTATTGCGCTAGACATGGCAAAAAGTTTTCATAGAGTCTGACACAATTCTTTAATTTCCAAACTGACCTCCTTCGGTCTCAATCCTTTTATCTGTGCATTCATCTCTGATTTCCTTTCCAGCTGATCTACAGCTGCGGTTGTAGGTGGCTACTGTTTTAATCCTAAAGCTATTAATAGCGGTGTTCCTCAGGGTTCTGTCCTGTCACCACTCTCTTCCCTTTATTAATCAATGATCTTTTAAATCTTGTTTCCTATCCTATCCTATGCCAATGATTTCACCCTTCACTTCTCAACCCGGTTCACAAGGCATCTCTCTCACCAGTCACTCCATGCTTATCATGAGATGGCTATGGTGCACCTGACCTCTGATCTTTTTATTATCTCTGATTGGGGGCAGAGAAATTCTTGTGGCTTTCAATCAGGGCTGTGGAGTCGGAGTCAATTTTGGTGCTGCTGGAGTCGGAGTCAGTAAAAATGTACCAACTCCGACCTCAATATAAATTTTAATAAAATATGTTTTTGTGTGATATCACTGGCAGCTATGGTGGTTAAACCACTTAAATAATAAACACAATGTTTTCCATTTCAGACACTAATGCCATTAATTCATTTTTTCTTTTCAGATAATATTTTTTATTTTTAATGCTTATTTAATTTCGAGTTCTTTCTAAATTTCATAAGTTTTTAACTTTCAAGTCTAAAACCCCTTTCACAATGGCAAAGACACTTCCAACAAAGTCTGCAGTTTTTTAATATTTTACAATAACCACAGATGGGAAACATTTCGTGTGTCAGTGTATGATAGATGATGATGATGATGGTGAAAAATTATGTGAAGCAAAAATCAGTGGCTTTACTGGCTCTGATAAAAATGCACCAACCAGAGCATCAAATTTGAAGAGACATTCGCAGCATTTCCATCCCAAAATTTTAGAAGTTGTCATTGAGAAAGATAGTAATAAAAACCTTCCAACTACTTCAAAGTTAACAAAAGATCAGAAATCTACTGAACGACAAGCACCACTTACAAGATTCTTTACTACAAACAAAGTTACTGTAACAATGACCACAGAAAAGTTCAAGAAGCACATCATCAAACTGGTGGTAAGAAATGGTGTAGCCTTATCTTTATTTTCACAACCAGCCTTTCTAGGCCTAAAAATGGAGAAATGGCCAAGAAACTTGGAGTTTCTCTGGAAAGACAAAGTATCAGAAAAATTATAGTTGAAGAAGCCACAAATAAAAAGGAAGAACTTCAAAGAACTCTTAAGGGACACTTCATGTTTATTAAAATGGATGCAGCCACGCGTCATAGAGTTAACTATTTTGCCATCAATGCTAGATTTGTTGATGAAAACAATAAAATGGTAACTCAGACATTGAGAGTAAAGGACACCGAGGCGCATCATGACAGCGACTATCTTCAGAAGTTAGTGGAGGAAGTTTTACAAGACTTTGTAATTAAGAAAGAGCAGATTCTATGTATTGTCACAGATAATGCTTCAAACATGCTAAGCACAATAGAAAAGCTGAATAAAGTTGATGAAGAAAAAGTGGCTAATGAAGATGACATTCTTGAAACATTCTCAAACAGCACAAACAGAACAGAGCAATGAAATTTTAGATGATATTGTTGAAGCATCATCTAAGCTCTTTCTAATCCAACATATGCGTTGTGTTGTACATACATTGCAGCTAGCAATAAGAGATGGATTGAAAGATTGCCATGCAGCTACTCTGATAGGCAAGTTGAGGCAAGTAGCCACTGCAGCTAGGACCTCTAAAATTGATGCTATTATCCAGAGATGTGCAGGAAAGGGAGCTATTTTGGACCAAGTGACACGCTGGGGGAGCACATATATGATGATTAAATGTTTGCTTAATCTAAAACCCTTCCTAGAAGACATTGATAATCCCAATGTTTCACTAACTGAAATTCAATGGAGGGAGGTTACACAATTAGAAGCTCTGCTTGCTCACCCTTATACTGTCACCAAAAAGTTGCAAGCAGAGGATTTAACTCCTGGTACATTCCTATGGGAATGGAAAAATTTATTATTTCATCTATCCTAAACTGGAGGATTAATTGCTGATGGAATTGTATCCTCAATGAAGAAAAGAGAGGGTCTGCTACTGGAAAATGAGATCTTATTAGCTGCTGTCTACATAGATCCAATGAACCGAATTTTGTTGACCGAAGAACAAATTGCTAAAGCAAAAGAGGCCCTCTGCGAGGTTGCAATTTGCATAAAAGGGCTATTACCTGAAAATCCTGAACCACAGGATGAAGATATGAGTAGTAAGTCCCTCTCATCCTCTTCAAATGATGAAGAATTAGACTTTCAAAAATATTTAGATAAAATTGAATGCTCAAAAGCAAAGCATCGCCGCTTAAACGTGCATAGGCAACCTTTTCATGTTAAACTAATGAAATTTAAGCAAGATTTTTTTGATGGCCTAAAAGAAGTAGAAAAATATGATCGCTCATCTAAACTGACAATACAAGAAGTCATCCCCGCATGTCCAGAGATTTTAAGAGATACAGCTATGATAGTAACAGCATGCCACCCACTCAGGTCAGTATGGAGAGACTGTTTTCCGCACTGAAAATAATTAAATCAAATTTAAGGGCTTCAATGAAAGAGGATCTGGCAGAAGCAATTCTGTTCCTAAGAACAAGTTATTCGTAAATTTTAGATTTTCACCCTTGGCCTCAGTTTAATATATTTTGCAGGAATACTTTTATATTTTTTATTGCATTTAATGAAATTTTTATTTTGTCATAGTCTTAAATTTAATTTTTGTTTTGTTTTATGCTCAATGAATTTTGTTTTTTCATAAATAAAAAATAAAAGCCATAATGGCATCGCTACAACCATTACTCAAACTTTGCAGGTTATGGGTTTAAAAAGTTGCCTGATGATTCATGTGGTGGTGATGAAATGCCTCTTGTGTAATTATCATCATAGGAGATTTAAAATTAATATACCTTCGGAGTCGGATAGACAAAAAATTGAGGAGTCGGAGTTGGTTTTTTATGTGTCGACTCCACAGCCCTGCTTTCAGTACCTCAAAAACTCAGTTCCTCCATCTGTCTACTCATCACAATCTTCCACAGACCCTTACCTTTGACAATACACAACTCAATCCTTCCACTTCTCTTAACAGTTTTGGCATTTACTTTTCTCACCATCGTTCCTGCTAAGATCACATATATTCTCTTTTGAAAACAATTTCTTAGAAGTTAGATGTGCTGTACCAGCTTTGCAGTTTCTTCATTCCCACTCAGTTACTGCCTCTGTCCACTCCTGTAAAGAGTACAGTTCTCACGTGTGGGGTGGCTCAACCTACATAGATCTACTTGACTGGGTGGAATCAAAGGTTTTTCATCTCATCAATCCCTCTATCTTTGCCCCAATGTTGCCTCACTCTCTTTACTATCACTATTATAACGGACACTGCTCTCATGAACTCTCTAACTGCATGCCTCCTCCTTTAAAGAGAGCATGCAGTACCAGACTTTCGAGACACTCATTCCTTTTCTGTTCAACTCTCTAATGCAAGGGTTAATCAGTATTTTCAATCTTTCATCTACTCAACTGGTCAACTCTGGAACAATCTTCCTCAATCCATCTTTCCCCTTGTCTGTGATCTTCAATCCAAACGCAATGTGTCCAGGCATATTGAAAACCTTGGACCTTTATTTTAGCTCTCTTCTTCCTCTATGGGAGGGGGGGCGTTTCTACGAGCATTCAGCCTTGAGCCCTCCTTCCTGCGCAAAAGAATACATACGTATATACTTTACTCTTTTAATTTTGTATACTTAATAATTAACAGTAACGATTACCTCATAAATTACACCTTTGCAACTTTATGTACTTCACTCGTAAGCATGTATCTGCTGAAAAAAGTTTTCCTATACGCAGCAAATACACAAAAATAGTTTATTTTCATACATACATAATCAAAAACTAGTTTCCCAAATGAGTTGGGTGAGAAAGCAAACTGTTCTCATACAAAATACAGAAGGTAATGAAGAAGAGAAAATGTAAAACTTAAGGCATACTCATACACATTCATTCACACAGGCATCCTGGTGGAACAGCAGCAGCAGCAGCCCCCCTACCCACAACATGGATTCCACACCTGCAGCAGCGCTTCATATGTCATGTGTGGTGGCACTTCCAGGCCTTGTAAAAAATAAGAGTGTGTCCCGAACTTACTTCTAACAAACCACCTCAGTTCCATCTGACTCGCAGCCACTTCTTGTGTATCACCCAAATCAAGTCCACATTTCCTCATGCAATCATTCATCATGTCTATCCATCTTCTCGCCTTCCTCTCCTCCTCCTCCTACCTTCACAAACATTCTTATATGCTCTTTTCACAACTGTGTAATGTTCCATTCTTTTAACACGTTCAAACCACCTTATCTTCAATTTTCAAAACATTTTCAAAGTGACTGCAAATTACCAAAGCTTTACAAATGCACAGTAATTAGATAGAAACCTTTGCAGTTTGTTCTTTTTTTTTTTTTAAGTTTACGACAATGATGAAAATGTTAAAGATGACGGTTCTCTTCGACCTTTGGTCAGTGAATACCATCAATCAAATTAACCAAACTTGTTTTCCTAATGCAGCAAATCTTGGGCTTTAACCACAACAAAACATTATTACTGTACTTCATCAGTAATATTCTCATTCATTGCAATACCAATGTCACTAAATGAATAACCTCGATGATGGGTGTCGCATTTAAGACTATGATTAGCATTACTGGAGCCTCGCATGGAAGCCTAATTAATAAAAATAATGTGTTCCATATTTCAAATTCACTATCAAATCCGTTCTTGTTTGTGATGCTGAATCCAGCTGGACCTCAATAAAATTTAATAAAATAATTAAATAATAATTCAAGAAAAATATCTCTAAACCATGGTCATGCAATAATCTAGTCAAAATCACCAGAATTACCTCAAATACATTAATTACATTCCTAAAAAAATAATTAGTATTTGGGGTGGGTGGCAGGGAGAGTGGTCTTGAAAGTTTAATTTTCTGGCAAATTTCTTTCCATAACTGAACATATTTCTATAAATAGCAAATTCTTCTTTAATGAATATAAATTAAAGCTATAACATGAATAAAACAAGAATTATGTCGGGATCACATAGTTTTATGACTGACCTTTGGTGCAAAAACACGATTCTTACTCGCAATAAATTGTCCTGTGATGATAAAAGAGTATATGAAGTTTCATCAATCAGCAGCTCAAAAGTTATGAGGGGGACATGAAAAAGCTCCATTTGGCCTTTGGGGCATTCCAGGAGAGATCACCCAATGCATGTCACCACTCTGACTCGGATTTTGAGGGAAATTGACATATGGGGTTCTTCCAGGTGCTGATTTCACTGGTCAAAATAAAAAAGTTCTATGACCCATAGTTTTTGAGATATGGGCCCCCACTTCATCTAATTTTAATGGGCAATAACTCCCAAACATCTTACAATAGACCTATAAAACTATACATTTTTAGAATCAGCATGAAGAGATCTATTAAATGATACCACATTCAAATGTGTAGAACAATAATGAAAATTTTTACCCCCCTTTTTTATTTTTGACTCCCACCCCCACTAGGCAGTGAAATCCCCCCAAAAAATTCATTTATTAAACTTCCATTAATTGTTAAAAGATACAAACAATAAAAAATGTGGGTATCAAGTTGCAAGATATTTTAAAAATTATTGAAAAAATATGCACAGTGAGGCCTTGCATAACAAACGCCTTAAATAGCGAATTTTTGCTTAATGAATTACCTCCATAAGGCTCCATTGATTTAAATAATGATTTTACCTTGCAGAACGAATTTGGTAATGAAAAACGTAATAACACGTTTTCTGTTCAGTTGGAGGTTGGTAGCTGTCGTGAGCAGTTGTGTACAATTGCTGTCGTGAGCAGTTGTGTACAATTGCTATCAATTTTTTTTAAAATTTTGCTTTACAGTGATTTATCATTATAATATCATTAATTAATATAGTGAATAAATAATAATTAATGCTTTTAAGCATTATTAGTGCTAAATAAAGTTAATTACAGTGCACATAATAAAGATAAAAAGTGAATTACAGTGAACCAAGTGGGCTTATGATAACACGTGTTGTTACAATAATACAACAATTGCTCACTATTAAATTTTAATTTATTAGCTTTATAAGTGTATAAAACGTGTAGTCATGGTCCCTAAAAGACCTTCATCATCTGCTAATGCTCCAAAGAAATCCAGGAAAACTATCAGTCTCCAGATGAAGCAGGACATTATTAAAAAAAGTGAATCTGGAACGAGCACCAAAGATCTTGCTGCTGAATATGGATTGTCTGCCAGTACAGTTTCGACGATTTTTAAGAAGAAGGAAGAAATTATGAAAACTAAAGTAAGTGATGCTACAAGTAGACTTATTAAAGGAAGGGAAGCTATTGCTGAAATGGAGTGTGTTTTACTGATATGGATTAGAGAAAAGGAAATGAAGGGGGAATCCATTACTAAGGCATTCATTAGTGACAAGGCAGTGCAAATATATGAACAAATTAAGGAATCCCTTCCAGCATCAGTTGAAAGATATGAATCATTCACTGCAAGTCATGGGTGGCTTGAAAATTTCAAGAGAAGGTCAGGAATTAAGAACATTATAAGGCATGGTGAGGCTGCAAGTGCTGATACTGAGGGAGCAAAGGAATTTAAAATAGAATTTGCAGAACTTGTTGAGGAGGATTATTATTTGCCTCAAGTTTTTAACACCGATGAAACTGGCCTATTTTGGAAAAAGCTACCGAACAGGACCTACATTACTAGAGAAGCGTCCAAACTGCCTGGCCATAAACCAATGAAAGACCGGTTTACTTTACTTATGGCTGGGAATGCATCAGGGGACCTGAAGATTAAGCCTATGCTTGTGTATCATTCCCAAAATCCCAGGATATTCAAGCAGAAGGAGGTGAACCAATCTACTCTTGGGGTGTTTTGGTGACACAATAAAAAGGCATGGGTGACAAGAACCCTATTTAATCAGTGGATTGTGGAAGTTTTTGGCCCTACAGTGCAAAAATACCTGGAGACCAATAAACTTCCTTTAAAGATCTTATTGCTTCTTGACAATGCTAAGGCCCATGACCCAGATCTGGACAAAATTGCCAAGACAAGTTTCAGCTTCATTACTGTGAAATATCTGCCTCCAAACACAACATCACTGCTCCAACCTATGGACCAGCAGGTTATTTCAAACTTCAAGAAGCTATACACCAAGTTCATGTTTGCTCAGTGCCATAATGCAACCTCCAGTGAGGATTCTGTAACCTTAACACAGTTCTGGAAGCAGCATTACAACATTTTGGAGGCTGTCAAGAATGTTGAGAGAGCATGGAGAGAAGTCTCAACAATTTGCATGAATTCTGCCTGGAAGAAGTTGTGGCCATCTGCTCTGCGTGATTTTGAAGGTTTTCAAACAGATGAACCAAATGTAGAGGCTGAAATTATCCAGTTGGGTCAAGACATGGGCCTTGAAGTCAATCAAGAGGACGTTGAAGAACTTCTTGCAGACCATGGAAAGGAGTTGACTGCACAAGATCTTCTGGAGTTGGCCAAGGAATCAGAGTCAGGGTCAGATGCTGGTGAGGATGATGATGAAACAGAAGAGAAAATAACTTCTGCTGAAGTCAAAGAATTAATGTTACATTGGGGCAAGGTGAAGGCCATTGCAAGCAAGCACCCTAATGTTGAAGTTACTGAGCTTGCTATCTGTCATTTCGAAGACAAAGTCCTGCCATATTTCAGGGAATTTGCAGAAAGCAAAAGAAACAGAGAAAAATTGACAGCTACTTCAAGACTACAACAGCCCCTACTGCTTCAACTTCAACATCTTCTGTGGATGTGGTTGATCCTGATGACCCTCAACCAGGTCCAACTGGCAATAGGACACCCAGGAGAGAATCATTTGACCTCCCAGATGTCCTAATGGAAGGAGATTCTCCTTCCAGAAACCATTAATTCCCATCCTCCTCCAAGCCTCATCTCCAGCCCACTCAAGCTCATCACCTCCAAGACCAAGGTAAATAAAAATATTTTTATTTTTAACTGTGTTTAATTTATTTATTTAGCATGTTTATTTAAAATATATACATAGAATAACATTAATATAACAATAAGAACACATTACACTAAAAAACCTTTAAAAAATGGGTAAACAATCGCAAAAAGGGTCAAAATTTGGGCTCTGGAACGAATTACTGAAAATCCCATTGAACTAATGCATTGCATAACAAATTTTTTAGTTAACGAATGACCTTCTGGAACGAATTAAATTCGTTATGCAAGGCCTCACTGTACATTGTAAAATTTTGACATTTTTACAACTGCAGACTAAAATAGAGAACTACAAATGATATATTCACATGGATGAAAATAAACAGCAAAAATACAAATTGAACACACATATTACATCAAGTTGATTCATAATTACATGAGTTTTTTCAACTCATTTTCTGGGAAAACATATTGAATATGCATTGTTCCTGGCTTCAAAGTTGGTGTGCTTAATAAACCTAAAATTTTATCTCTTGATATGTGGTATGTATCTCTAATTTGTGGAAAATAATAGTAAACACTAGGCTATATCCTGATGGGTGCAAAAAGCTAACCTCAAAGTCATCAAATTCCTCATTATAGGAATGTACAAATCCCAACCATTTCTGATCATTGTAAGTACAAACTATGTACTCTCCTATTTTTGGATTAACTTCAACATTATCTTCACCCAGAAAAGCTTTGCTTATAATCCTCACCTCACCAACTTCATCAGAAGATAATTCAAATGTTTTTATGTTATTTGCATTAATAGGTACAAATCTGTGGAATTTTTATGTTCCTGTTAGCCACATACTTTTTTTCATATCTGTCACTTAAAAATTTTTCCATAGCTTCAATTTCTTCAGAATTTATTAAAAAAAATTTATTCTGTCACTTATATTGCTTGAACAAAATTCAAACATGTCTTCTGGTGTTAATATTTGATTTGCGAATGTTCTCTGCATACTCACTCTGGCTACCAGATCTTTTCACTGTACCCCCAATCCCATCACAAGCGCTCTTACCATGGCTTGTGGCAAAGAAATGCCACTCACATTCCATCCCAAAATCTTCATGTTTACAAATGTTAACGAAGTTGAAACGATTTTTATATTGTCCTGCACATCCATCAGTAAAATAATGTAATTTTTTGATATGAATGTGGGATTTTCTAATAATAGGTATGAGTGTATTTAAAAAAGTGTAAACCATTGTAGTGTTATGTTTTGTATTTGGAGATAAAAAACAATAACTTGAATGTTTTGTTTCATTACTTTCTGGTTCCTTATAATATAACACAGGGATGCACTGAGCATTAGGTATTTTCCCAATGAAAACCTTGGGCTACATCCTGTACTACAAATGAGTAGTTTTCCGAAAAGTCACCAAGAACTACAGCTGTATGGCTATTTAAATTATTCTTCAAGTTTTTTAGAAATGCACTCTGATTCTTTGCTATAAAGTGATGATGTGTCAATTTGACAATTTTTGTGCTTAATGAATTTATAAAATCATCTACAGATTCTGTTTTTTCAACCATATTGCATCGATCTGTAGTAACCCATTGTTTATATTTTATTTCCTCACATTCAGGATCATTAACACTGAAAAGTGAGCAAAAAATTCTTAATACCTTGTTCTTTTGGACAGAGACGACATATTTGCATCATGCAATTCCTGTTGTTGACATCACACACTGCTTTCTCCATAAGAGTTGTGTATTCCAACCCTTTGACACTCAAAGCTGAGAATTGTATTTTGGCATTCTGGTGGTATATACATACACACACAGAATGGGTACCAGCAGCTCCAGCTAAAAGGATGGCAAAACTAGAGAAGCCAATTTGGGGACTATCTGGATTATTTTTATAGAGACTAAAAGCTTCTTTCAGATTCATTAACACCAGTCTTTTCTGCACAGATTCTTTATACCCACTTTCATTTCTGATACTCAGGCAGTCTTTTGTACCTGGGCACAAATGACTAATTTCATCTGATTCGAAAAATTTCTGAACAGAATCTTTAGTACCTTTAGTTATTACTTTTCCTTTTGACATGGGTTCAATTTCAGGAATAATTCCAAGTCTTTGTTTTATATTTCTGCTTTTCTTAACTAAATATTCAGTTGTCTGAAATAGATTTATAGTTTTTGATATGGTAAATGGAGATAATGTCAATATTTTGAATTTCCTCTCATAACTATCAGTAGAATGGAAAGCTTCAACCAGTTCATTCATGAGATGAATCATTGACCTGAAACAAATTCATGAATGTATAATAGCTATAAACAAAACATTACATGTGCATATTAAATTTTTTGGATTATAATATTGATTTCAAGTGTAACAAAATGAGCATTCTTTGAGATCGAGTAAAATTAAACCAAAAATTATTTTGTGACTAAATGAATTCCAAATGATTTAATGGGCCCATTGATCTCCAATCTTTAGGGAGTTGTGCTTCTAGTTTCTACTATCAAAGGTGAATACCTACATTTTGTTTTTATGCTTCTGTTTTAGTTTAGGTATATTCCTACTTAATAATAGCGTATCATTTTAAAATTCATACCTTTGCGTTTCATGCTCCAACTTTGTAGCTTTTGATGGGCTTGGGATCTCAATTTCTAAACTTGTTTCTAGCTTTCGTTTTAAAGAATGACGTGCTTTTTCCATTGTTTGAATAGCTTTTGCTTCTTTTCTTGAGGAACCCAAACCATCTGAAATTTTTTAATTAATAAATATTTGACTCCATTTGATATATATGGACAATAATAATTAATATGTCAACATATTAATTTCATAAGTTTAATGAGTTTAATAAATTTAATATGTCAACATTAATTTCATTAAGTTTGAAAGTAAATGCATTATAAATAAATAATATAAATAAAAAAATTATAAATATAAAAAGTACCTATCATTAAATACTTGTAATGCTTCTTCACTGGAGTCACAGCATGACTTTCTAGAACTTGAGAAACCTCTTCTTTGGCATTACTTGATATACTTGGATCATATTCATCACTTTCTGAAATAACATTCTCAGAAGATTGATTGTGATCAGACTCTTCACTTTGTGATGTTGATAGCAACTCTGGTCTCTGGGTCAATAATTTTCTACAGTTGCTACATAGTACAGTATTCCTTTGTAGTTTCCATTTACATCAATCATAAAGTGATTGGCTGATGGTTCTTATAATCTTGTGTATCTTTTTCTTATGTTTTTGTAAGGGATCATCACAGTATCTAACCATTTTTCATTACTAAACATACAAAATTGTAAATCTCAAAAATAAGATATGATTTGACTCAAAATAAGCACACCTGTAATAAAAATAACCATAATTAACAAACATTTGAGAGAGAGACTACGTGAATATGAGTTATAATAGGATGTAAATACAGTCAACCCTCGCTATAATGGACCCTGTTAGAGCGGATATCGGATAAACCGGACACACCACTGGCGACGTTAACCAGGAAAAGAAGAAGCGTGTGACCCTGTCAGTGACCCAGAAGCTGGAATTAATCAAGAAGTTAGAGGCGGGTGCTTCAGTGGCCAAGGTGTGCGCGGAGTATGGCGTGAAAAAGCAAACTGTTTCCGACATTCGTAAGGCCAAGGACAAGCTAACTTTTATATTTTTATTATATTTCATTATTTTCTGTATCATTTATCATGTATCGTGTTCAGCAGACAGTGCACAGTACTGTATATAGTATCTCCATTACCATATCGTATACGTATACCGTAGGTTACCAGTACCGTCGGTTATATCGGACAATCGGCTATAACGGACACCTTTTCCCCCCCTATTAGTCCGTTATAATGAGGGTTGACTGTATATCATTTGTAGTTCTCTATTTTAGTCTGCATAAAAATGTCAAAATTTCAATGTGCAATGTACGGTACAAATGTCAATGTACATATTTTTTCAATAATTTTTAAAATATCTTGTAACTTGATACCCACATTTTTTATTGTTTGTATCTTTTAACAATCAATGGAAGTTTAATAAATGAAAAATTTTGGGGGGGATTTCACTGTCTAGGGGGGGGGGGTCAAAAATAAAAATAAAAATAAAAAAGGGGGGTAAAAATGTTCATTATTGTTCTACACATATGAATGTGGTATAATTTAATAGAATAACCGCTTCACGCTGATTCTAAAAATGTATAGTTTTATAGGTCTACAACAAGATGTTTGGGAGTTATTGTCCATTAAAGTTAGGTGGTAAAGTGGGGCCCCAAGATTTTGGGGGCCCATATCTCAAAAACTATGGGTCATAGAACTTTTTTATTTGAACCAGTGAAATCAGCACCCGGAAGAACCCCATATGTCAATTTTCATTAAAATCCGGGTTGGAGTGGTGACAAATTTTTTAATTTTTAGGTGATTTGTCCTGGAATGCCCCCTTTGTAACTTTTACTTTTTGATACACGGACCCGATTCTCGCTCGATACATCATTGGGATGATCATGTGCTTGTTGAGTTTCATCAGTTTATATTGAGTGGTTCAAAAGTTATGTCATGTACCTCCATTTCACCTTTGGTCCCTATTTATGACAGTGACCTTTGATGCAACAATCTAATTCTTGCTTGTGTGGTGTGTGTGTGTTGTGTGTGTGTGTGTGTGTGTGTGTTTTCATTAATTTATGTTGAGCAGTTCAAAATTTATAGCCCGGACACAAAAAAGCTCCAATAGTAACCAGAATCTTGCTCATGACACTTCATCTTGTGATATTCCATGTGTGTGTGTGTGTGTGAAAAGTTTCATTAATTTATATTTGGCAGTCCAGTATGCTTTCACACACACACTTCTCCCTCTATTCTTCAATACACATGCATGCATTTTACATACTACACAATCTTTTCAAAATTATATATATAAAAAATATGGCATTGTAGGCCTCACCTCAGACATTAAAAAAAAAAAATTATGAAACCAAAATCAAAGTTATACCCCCAACACAAAAGTGACGAACAGACGAACAAGCTCAATCCAATATGGCCTTTCCAATTTGGTTGGGGACATAATTATTAATTATGTTAAAATTCACCAAAATTCATACTGTCTATACAATATAGATAGTGCTTAGCTTTCATTTCTTATTTTATCCTAGTTATAAATTTATCTGCTCACCCAAATCCCCCATATCCAGTGTAATTTGTTTTGCTTCCATTTTGTATTAATAACTAATTCACTCATACTAGTATCAAACTTTTCCCGCAACTGTACTTTAGTAAAAATTCCTTTAATGCAATACAGAAATGTAAAAAAGAAAGGAGAAAGACAAATTATTATTTTATATATATATATATATATATGAAATCTCTTAAAAGTTAAGTTTAATTCTTATTTAGTTTCATTTCATTCTCCATGCACTATAACAAGTATGCCATAATGACGGACACAAAAGGTAGCCAAACCTCGGCCTGCACGTGTTTTGTGCTTCATTATTTTACACAGTATACAATTTAAATAAAATGGTAAAATGGTTATTGCTAAAACTCTTTTTTTAAAAAAAATAATATTAAGGAAATTATAGCAAATAAGTTTACTAAAACAGAAGATATGCCAAAGTCAGTCGCTCAAGCACTAGTTACAAATCTGGCTGGATAGTCACAGTGTAGCGTTAGGACTGGCAGAATATCAGGCAAAACTGGACTCAACCCAGACATTTTCGTTGTACAGAACTACATTGTACGAAGCAGTATCAGTACCAAGCTTCATAAATTATGTGACTAAGTAATGTTAACAGCATGATTTTGATCCATACTAACAGCCGAGGTCATACAGAGAGAGAGTACCTACACCTTTATGTGGGATCGGAACCTTGACCCCAATAGACCCAAAGTGCCTTAATCCCTAAAACCTGAAGTCTGGGCTGAGACTAGAACTTAGGCGACCATAGCGTGTTATTAGCTAAAATAACTCGCATATTTTATATATATATATTATATATATAAAAGAGCGTCTTGTGGTTCGATCAGTTAGGGCGTCACTCAGCAGTGCTGAGACTCCTGAGTCGTGGGTTCGCACCCCAGTTGTCTTTTCTGTATCTTACATCATGGTGAAGTGGCGCAGACTGGCCACCACAACTTAACTGACTCTGGGGATATGGGACATTGGATGTTACTTTTCCTATATACTGTACACAGTGATGGGCAGTATCTAGATACATGTATCGCCGATACTTGTCGATCGATACTTTTGTATCGGTATCGCTTTAGCTACTTGACAAAAGTATCGATTTATCGGTATCGCTAAGGTCAATTTTCTTAAATGTATCGAAAAAAATCGATACTTCGATACATCGATACATTAATAAGAATTTTTAAATATTTAAATAGATGTTATAATATGACACTACTGAGTTATATTTATGAATATACATAAATAATAATATTATTAAATATTTATTTAATGACAGTACTACTATACTGGTTGCAGTCTGACAAAGAATGTTTTTACGGTTGCCTGCTTCCGACATTGTTAGCTGTAGAGAAGAAGCTAGAGCGTTTGAATTCGGAGGCATTGAGTCATTGTCAGCCACTTCTCAATGCAGTCACAGTAGGGTTCACTAAGCGGTTTGAAAAGTTTCTGTGCCTTGATGCGTCGCACGAGTGTAAAGCAGCAATACTGGCATCGTCTTCAAATCCTCTGTTCAAGTTAAAGTGGATGACAATAAAAGGCAAATTTAATACTAACATTGTCAAAAAGAGGGTTCAAGAAATGTTGGTTAATGCTGTTAAGAGCCTCAGCGAGCAGACCCCCCAGCAACAACTAAGTGACGCTGCATCTGACGGGAGTGCAGATGATTTCTTCTGTTATGAGTCTGCTTCCACTAATGTCTCTGCAACCCAAGATTCCACTGAGATGGAAGTTTTACAGCATCTGGGTGACGGAAGTCATTCTCTCCAATCTCTGAGGCAGTACCCAGGAATTCTACGGGTCTTCCTGAAGTATAACACACCACTACCATCCTCTGCTCCTGTAGAATGGTTGTTTAGTTTGGCTGGTCACATTCACGCTCCAAAAAGGAATAGACTGTCTGACCAGATGTTTAGCCAGCTGGTATTTTCGAAGGGTAATAGTAATTACTTTTAATTGTTAGTGTAATATTTTCAGTCATTCATGTATCCTACAAAATTAAAACATACTTTCATTAAATAAAGCAATTGTTTTTATTTACATCTATAAAACCCATTAAAATGTCGTTGATTTTACTTACAGTGCGTACAAATTACTAGTATAAACAATAATATCTAATACCTACATATTAAATGAATAATTATAAAAATGTACCGGCGATGCATGTATCGGTATCGGTATCGGTAAAGACATCTAGAAAGTATCGGTGTATCGGTATCGCCTAAGACAATTCTTCATGTATCGATGTATCGGTATCGCTTTAGCGATTTTCATGTATCGATGCCCATCATTGACTGTACATATATAATGGTCTTTTTTATCAGACATATCCCTCAGCAATATAAGTTTAAAAAGACATAATAAAAATGGCCTGTGGATATGGAGAACTTTTTTCCATATTTTTTGATGATCAAATAATCATCTTCACTTTTCTATAACAAGAATTATCAACATAAGAAATTTTATCATTCATCGCATACTACCAACAATGTTCTTATATTGAAGAGGTAAAAGGTGATTAATATTGTCACCAATTTTCTTACCTTCAGATATCATGGGTTCAATTGTGAAAGTGTGGCCAGGCTTCATCACTCCAATTGCTTTATTTTCTGATTAGAACAAAAATATGTACAATAAAATTAACTTCTTACATTACTAATTACATATTTTTAAGTAAAAGTTATTTCCACTATTTTATGAAACTTTCAAATAACTTTCATATTATCAAGATTACAATTATGCACAACTGTAATTTGCCTATGAAATAATAATAATAATAATAATGGAATTTTTACAAACCAGTTACAATTAAAAGAGTATGAAAATTTCAGAAATTGTAGAATTTTGTAAACAGTTAAATACTGTTGCTATAAACAGAAAAAATTATTTCTTAAAGAAACGAGGTACAAAAGAACTTCTGCTTCCATAAATTGCAATTAAAAAACTACTTTGCTACTTCACCTTTGACAACTATTTTAGATGTAATAATACTTTAAACTTTTAAGCATGTTCTAGTTATAATTTTATTACTTAATATAAAATACTATACTACAAATTAAGTTACATATTTGACTATTATTATTATGAAGGGAGTATCCAATTTAATGAGTTATTGATTGTTGTGAATGATTATACAGGGTGTCCCATAAGTCCAGCATCATAGGAAAAATAATAAAAAAAGGCAAAACAAAAGCTTTTATTTACAGAATGTGCTCAATATGTCCACCATTGTTTTCAATACACAAATTCAGACATGATACCCAGTCAGCAAGCACACAGTGAATGATGTCAGGAGTAATGGTGTTACATGCCCCAATAATGCACTGCTGCAAATGTTCAACACACTTAATTTTCTCTGTGTATACCAGCACTTTCAAGCAGCCCCCGAGATAAAAATCTAGTGGCGTGAGATCCGGGCTTCTAGCTGGTCATTCCACAGGCCCTCGACATCCTATCCAATGACCAGGGAATTGTTGGTACAGGTATTCCTTTACTTGGGTGCTGTAATGTGCAGGAGTGCCGTCTTGCTGGAACCATGTTGGGAAATTTCCTTCTTCATTCAAGACACTGGGAAATGCTTCTTCCTTGAGCATACGTAGGTAGGTGCCTCCAGTGACATGTTCATCGAAAAAGAGGGGGCCTATGATGCGATCCTTGCAAATGCCACACCATACCATCACCTGAGATGCATCTTGTTCCTTTGAAGAGGTATACCAGTGAGGGTTGTTTTGAGACCAGTAGTGGGTGTTCTGTTGATTTACCTCACCATTTCCATAAAAAACAGCCTTGTCACTGAACAGAATGGTGGATGGGAAATTGGCATCCCGAGCATTTTGTTCCATAGCCCATTCACAAAATTCCATCCACTGGTCGGGATCATCATCGCTTAATTTCTGTAGGATCTGAAGTTTATATGGATGTCATTTGTGAGCCTGAAGAATGCGATGGATGCTACTTTTCGACACTCCTGTCTCGGCGGACAATCGCCAAAGAGACTTATTAGGACTTCTTTTAAAGTGAGCCAGGATAGCAGTTGCTGTATCATCGTCAGTGGACCTCCTTGAAGGTCTACTGCATGGTTTATCTTCTATGGATCCTGTTTCCTTAAACTTTGCAACAAGTCTGCTAACACAACTCTGTGTTATTGGCTCACAGTCTGGATGCAGTCTGTTAAATTCAGCAGCAGCCTCTCTTTGACTCCGATTTCCTATGAGTAGAATTATCTGGATTCGTTCTTCCTTGCTCACAGACATTATGGCCTGTAGAAAGAGAAAAATATGAATTATGGTTCATAGAAATAGAAAAATATGAATTTCTCCTATGATGCCGAACTTATGGGACACCCTGTACATTTTGTTTTGTTTTTTAACGAAAGAATTTTGTTAAGAAGTATCAAGGTAAATATGAATGTACTTTAGCTTCACTAACTGAACACAATTTATAATACGTGCTTAATTCTACTCAAGGGCTCATAGTTAATGTCTTACTAGCATAATGAGGCACAGAAGGCGTGGTATGGAACAACTGATGAATGCCATGACCGCAATAAGACCTCACCACGGAGTAACCTTGAGATTGAGCATGTTTCTGAATGACTGATCCGCAATCTCTGTATTTGACACCAGGTTTCACTGGAAATATTAACAAGATACATTGAATAATAAATTAATATCACATAAAAATAAAGAAACATCGAAGGAGCTTCAACTTCTAATCATTATTGCTTTTATTTATTGGTCAATGTTGTCACTAATATTAGGTTAGACCTTTTTCACTCTTAGAATAAAGAGTAAAATAGACTGCACTGAAACTTTGTGAATACACTGAATAGCATCAAAATTATAATTTTGCTACTGATATAAAACACTAAAATTATAAGGGCTATGTTGTAGCCAATGTCGTTAACACCACTTCATGTTGATCAGTGAAATTAAGTGACATTGGGTCAGATAGTAGTTGGTTGGGAGATTGTCCTCCACATCAAGACTATGTAGCAACTTGTGGTTCGGATCCCATGTAAAGCTGTGGGTCCCCTCTGTCATATGACCTTAAATGTTGCAAAGGTTAAATACCTTGTCATTACAATTTACTAAAATTATAAGTTATCTCACTGTTCTTATGAAGGGATTATCAATTCAATTAGTTATTGGTTAATTATACATTTTTTGTGAAAGGATTTTTATTTATGAGGGTTGGTACAAAAGTAGTGCCTCTTATTTTCCAGTTCGTAAATACAATAAGAGGCATTATTTTCATACTGCCCCTTGTAGTATCATAACTATAAATGTATGGTGGTTGAAATCAATATAACTTCAAAACTCTATCAAATCTGCATTCTCAGTCAGATTAGGGTTTAATGCAAATATTTTATCAGGAGATAAAGAGAAAAAGGTTATTTGGATACTGGAGGCAAAAGGCTGTAATGGAAAGAGTAAATAATTCTAACTCTTACCAATTTCTATAGCTTTTTGAAGACACTCCCACGTTGTTTTAACAAGGTTTTTAGCACTCAAACTAACGTCTCCAATGAGGAGCGTTTCATTTAGATCACCATGGAAGTTGCGATGATAAACTGTGACATCAACTGTGAAAAAATTAGTTCACTTATCAATACAATTTGTAGTGGTTACATTTTTGTAAATAAACAACATTTACCTTCAATTTATATGCAAATTTCTTATTATATACAGAAATTAAATGCTCTAACTTCATACTTCATAAGTATAATGAAGCTAATTTTTTACTAAATTACAATCAATATGAAGATACTCATTAAGTAAAAAGTTGATTCGAAAAATAATTAAATGCACAATGTGTGACACTAAAAGAACATCTCTGACAATGCCTCTTCACACATCCCACTTAAAAGAGTTTGGAAGAAAGAAAATTACTCTGAACTGAAGTGATGATGTGGCGAGTGTCCTTACGTACTGTTACAAATATCCCCCTTCTGAAGGGGTCTCAAATCTGGAATTCCGTGACAAATGACTTCATTAATTGAGGTGCAACATGACTTGGGGAAACCATGGTAATTCAAAGGCGAAGGGTAACACTCCCAATCAACGCACGCTTCGTGGATTATTCTGTCAATCTCATCGGTTGTAACACCAACATCAGCTGCTTTCACACCTTCTTCTAAAACTTCTCTCGCTAACTAAAATGGAAAATACACTTGAGAATTTACATTAAAACTTTTGTCATAAAGGAAATATCATAGTGTAGAAGCAGCATGGTGGTGTAGGTTAATAGTGCCAACACTGTTGGGAGACACTGGCTTGCTTTCTTTTTCTCAGAAGTATGAGTAGTGTAAAATGAATTGACCATATGATAAACGAGGAGGTGGGTGGTGGTTCAGGATAGGTGTGGATAGAAAGACACTGGTATGATCATGTGGAGAGATTGAATACTAAAAGTGTCATCAAAAAGATTCACAAGCGAGTATGTAGGTGTGAGAAATAAGAGGAAAATAGGTGTAAAAGATGGAAAGATAATTAGCAAATATAGCTACACCAATATTTTCATAATTTACTTAATTAAATGACCACTTTTTAGGCAGAATATCTCATACTGAATTCATAAAGTTTTCAACCATTTAAAACTCAAGGATAAAAAATGCTATAACCTTCGAAGAGACTTTCATGCCTTCTATCTCTTCATCATTAAGGCATCGTATATTTGTGGAGCCCCGTAGCTCTTGTTCTGACTCAGGAAATCCATTTGGATCATCAGCATAATCAGGATGAGGGATTTGCTTGGGAACTTCTCTTCTTGGGGTCCGCGGATAAGGTCTTAGACTTCCTATTAAAGTAAAGAACACTAAATAAAATTTCTCTATTAACCTATAATTAAAGAAAAAGAAAAGCATTTGAATTAATTGGAGGTAGTAGTGATGAACAAAAACACCCAAAATCTATATAAAATTGAGGGGATTGGTTAATAATACAACAGTCCTCAATGGCAGTAAGTTTAACCCTAAGATAAAATTAAACTTAAACTTGCACCAGTGTTTCTTATTAATATTTTAAATAAATGAACTTCACTAATTTTCCTTGAAAATATACCCCCCCAAGGAAAAATTACTTATTGTGCAATGACAAATTACTATATTTATAAATTCATTATACTGTACTGAAGACACAATATGACCTATTCTGTTACATCACCTAAGGATAAGCTTATCTTAGTAGTAGTAGTTCTGTAGATTTGGATTTCTATTAGCTATACCAATGGTGAACTGCTGCAAATTTAAATGTCTCACTCGATCACAAAATTAATCAGACTCATCCTAAAATGTTCTCATACTAGAGCAACCTCTTTGATGATACTCACCAGTAAATGTGTAATTTGGCCATGGATTATAGAGAGATTTTGCCTCTGCCACTCCTTAAAAATAAATAATAATAATCAGTAAAGTGTCCACTTACAGTTATGGTAGCCTTGAGACCATGTATATCTTATATCTATAATAATAAAGTGTGTGTGTGTGTGTGTGTGTGTGTGTGTGTGTGTGGTGTGTGTGTGTGTGTGTGTGTGTGTTTTTCAGCCATAACTCCAAAATGGAAGCAGTTACAAACATAAAACTTCACACACATATTGAATAGGTCCTGAGGTTATACTTGGGTGTTGGAATGCCTGGTTAGGTTAATTGAATGCCCAGTTAGGTCAACTACACACCCTTGATGATTGGTTAAGTCATGATATTTTCATTAGCTTTAACGAAAATATCACAACTCAACCTGGAATCAATTGTCAAGGGCATACAATTACTTTAACTGGGCATTCAATTAACCTACCTGGGTATTCAATTAATCTAATTGTGCATTCAGTTAACTTAACTGGGCATTTAATTAACCTAACCAGGCATTCAGTTGACCAAACCAGGCATTCAGTTGACCTAACCAGGCATTCAGTTGACCTAACCAGGCATTCAGTTGACCTAACCAGGCATTCAGTTGACCTAACCAGGCATTCAGTTGACCTAACCAGGCATTCAGTTGACCTAACCAGGCATTCAGTTGACCTAACCAGGCATTCAATTAACCATATAATAGAAGGCATACATTTAATGAATACTTAAGCATATGGATTCTACATGAGCACCATCACTATCTCTACTGAATTTGAATCTGTCAGCAGCATTGCAGAACACATTTTGGAGCATGACAGGGGTTATTTTTGTAACTGCTGTTACGATATGAGCACGTAAATCTTGCAGATCTGTAACCCTTGTTTGATAGACATTTGATTTGATTTGATAAGGCCCCATGCAAAGAAATCCAAGGGCATTAGGTCAGGAAAATGAGCCATCCAGGGCCTGTTGCCTTCACATCTGATTCACCAATTTGGAAGTCATTCATTTAGGTAGCTACTCCCAAACAATGTTTCCATAATGACAAGGTCCCCATCTTGTTGAAAGAAGATAGTGTTTAAAATGCCATCTGAATGAAGCTGGAAAATTTAAGTGCTCATATCGTAACAGCAGTTACAAAAATAATCCCTGTCATGCTCCAAAATGTGTTCCACAATGCTGCTGACATATTTGAACTCAGTAGAGATACTGATGGTGCTCATGTAGAATCATATGCTTAAGTATTCATTAAATGTATGTCTTCTATTACATTATTGAATTTTACCCTTTTTGCTACATTTTCACTGAAATAGAGACTTTATAAACACCCTGTATATACACTGTGCCGCAAAAGTATTTATGAATCGTAAGTTGTAATATATTTGGAATAAGAATGTATACATAAGAAGATATTTAATTGTAATATAATAATATTTGATATATTTGACAATAAAACAGACTAATAAAAGAAAAATACCATACTTATTTGTAAAAATTTATTTATAAAAACTTATGAAAATTAGTATCCTGTATGGCCACCCTTGTTCTTTTGAACTAGTTCAAGATGCTGAGGCATTGAGTCAACCAACTCGGTGCATGATTCAGGACTGATTTTATACCACTCTTCTTGAAGTAGTCTTCATAAATCTTCTTTATTTTTTGCCTTATCTTCTCTTGTTCTTACTATTTTTGCGAGCTCATCCCAAAGATGTTCAATAGGATTTAAATCTGGACTCTGAGATGGCCATCTGAGCATTTTAAACCCTTCTTCTTCAAGCTTACTAAGAGCCGTTTTAGTGATTTAGCACTATGCTTAGGATTGTTATCCTGTTGAAATATGAAGCTTGCATAATCTCCATGAAGTTACTAAGCAGCTGGGATTGCAATATTAGCGAATAGATGTTTGAATACATATTGATCCACGAGTCCATTTTCATTCCCAGTGATCCAGTGTAATTTTACCACTCCCTTTGATGAGAAGCAGCCCCACACATTGATTCCCTGACCTCCTTTTTTCACCATTGGAATAAAGCATTCATTCTCATATTCTTCATCAACTCATCTATTAACAATTTTCCTCCTTTTATCCAGGGTTGGCACCCAAATACCCAACCCAAAACCCACCAGAATTCTCAGTGGGTTTTTGGGTTTTTGTTTTGAGATGTTTATTTTGAAATAATTGAAATTTTTCTGATTGCTACATTGTTCAATTGTAGCTAATTATCAGGTCATCCCATAAGTAATGTCGTTTTTTATGATAGATTAAGTTTAAACTAGTCCTACTCAGTTTAAGCATAAATTTTCCAAAGGTTATATCTAAGAGGAGATCTATCGTGTTTCACTACGGTACATACTTTACACACCTTGACCAGTGAAGACGTGTTTTGCTTTATGTCAACCCCTCATAAACATGGTGGTATCAGAAGAGCATATCAGGCATATAATGCTTTAAGAGTTCAAAAAAGGGAATAGTGCTATTGAAGCAACACGAAACATTCAGGATGTTTATGGCAATCATATTCTGCATGTGAGGAAATGTCAAAGATGGTTTTAAAAGTTTAGGAATGGTGACTGCTGTTTGACAGATGCAGCATGCTCTGGACACCCTGCTCAGTTTGATGATGACCTGCTGTTAGTCGCACTTGAAGAAGACTGTTCAACAACTGTCGAAGAATTGGCCCAGAAACTCAATTCATCCCTGTCCACCATCCATCGACATTTGCAGCAACTTGGGAAAGTGCCTAAGTTAGGAAAATGGGTGCCACATGAATTGTCAGTCGACAATCTGAGGGTGTGGGTAAACATTAGCACAGCTCTTCATTCCCGTGAATTCCAAGATCCATTTTTGCACCGTTTAGTGACTGGTGATGAAAAGTGGATACTGTACCAGAATGTTAAGCGCCATCGACAGTGGGTTTGTGCCAGAGAACCAGTGACACCACAGCCAAAACCAAATCTTCATCCTCAGAAGGTGTTGCTTAGTGTTTGGTGGGATAAAGGTGGTGTAATACACTTTGAAACCTTACCACACAACCAAACAATCACCGCTCAAGTCTACTGTCAACAACTGGATCAATTGAACACTGCACTAAAAGAAGAGACATTCTTTGGTTAATCGGAAAGGAATAGTGTTCCACCATGACAACGCACGTCCTCATACCACTCGGATCACTTCTGCAAAAACTGAGGAGCTTAGGTGGGAAAAACTTCCACATCCTCCATATTCTCCAGACCTTGTGCCTTCAGATTATCATCTCTTCAGAAGTCTGCAAAACTATCTTGACGAGAAACAGTATACTTCTTTAGATGACCTGCACACCAGTCTTTGTACATTTTTTGCCTCAAAACTGCCTGAATTTTATAAACATGGCATTGAAAAGCTTGTAAGGACACTGGCAGAGTGTCGTTGATTCTGATGAAAAATATATACTAGATTAAAAAGTTTCAGTTGAGTTTTTTTTTGTCCTTCAAATTCAGATCTAAAAAATGACATTACTTATGGGATGACCTGATAGAATGATTTGGCATGTTGATTATTTCAAGTAAGCTGACTTATAAAACAATTCTTAAATTATGCAATGTGTAAATAAAGATTATGAAAAATTGAAAAGTTATTAAAAAGGATTTGCACCCATTGTGAACACTATGGGCAATTATTGGATCATTTGACACATTGCTCCAACCATCTTGAATTAAAGTTACAGTAGAATTGACTAAGTCTTTTTTCATTGAATCCAGTACCTACTTCATTATTCACTTTGATTAGTGAGTCATCAGATAATTTTTTTCTGCTTGGAGGACAATAGCCTGGTCTTAAATTTTGGACCCATTTAATAAATTCTTTATTCCTTACAACTACAAATGGAATATTTGCTGAAAAGAAAAATCTGGCCATTTGCAAATCTAGTTGTTCTTTTTGATCTACAGTTGTTCTAACCACATATGGCATTATCTGACCTTGCGTTTTCTTGGCTGGAGTAGAATGAAAAAATGGTATGGAATATTCAGAAGTGGTTGAAGTGAATGAAGTATTACTACTGTGAAAATTGTAGTGTCATCATGAACCAGGCTTTCATATGATTTGCTTGAAGAGGGTCTACTCTCAAAACTGCCGTGTCTATGTGTAGGAGGAAGAGTTGCTGATGTAGCTGTATTTGTAAGCTTATCTGCTTCATCATCACAAGCCTGTACCCATTTTTTATTGCATCGATCTAAATGATGTTTCACTCATTCTATTTTTTTCGAAAATACACATCTGCAGTATTTGCACCAAACTCTATTTGGTTGGTCACTCAACATTTCTACTTCATCCCATTCAGCAGCTTCAAGTCTGCCACTAGTATGTGCGGGTCTAACTTTCTCTAGATGATGTTTCACACACTCAATTTTTCGAGTGATACTTTCTTTGCAATAATTGCATAGTACTCTAGTAGGCTGATCACTTAATAAAGTCACCTCATCCCATTCGCTAGCTTTAGATCTTCCACCTTGATAACTCTTTGGCATCTTAAAAATTTAAATTTGAGTTAGGTCTAAACAAAGCTGAAATCTGCTGTTAAGAAATAAAGGAAAGATCTAAAATTAAAATGGAGAAAATTCTAATATGTCATTATTATCTCTCATATCTGAACTTTGTGAAATAAAGATGTCTTTTTAATATATATTGTAATTAGATAAATAAATTAATAAAATAATAGATATATTAGGCACTACATAATTATCAAACCTTTCTAAAAAATTTTTCAACCCATCAAAAACCCAAAAACCCAGTTGGGTTGGTTTTTTGGTGAAAAACCTAGGTTTTTGCCAACCCTGCTTTTATCACTACCAAAAATTTCAAATCTGCTTTCATCACTCCATACAATTTTCGACCAGTTCTCAGCATCTCAATCTTTGTGTTGAATAGCAAATTTTAATTGTGCTTTCACATTCTTCTTTGACAATAAAGGTGTTTTCTTTCTTACTCTATCAAATATTTTATTATCTGTTAACCTCCTTCTTACTGTATCAGCACTAACTTTTGTTCCTACCACTTTCACTAATTCTTTACTTAAGTTATTTGCTGCCATAAATCTCTTCTCCAAAGCCAGAAATTTTAGATGCCTTAACACCACACTGACAAAACCCTCTTTCTTCCAGTTCAGACTGACTTACAGGTACTTACTTGGTTCAAAATACTTTTCTTATGGTATCTGACTACCTTCACTTACCTTCAGCATTTTTGCAATACTTGTATTGGAATAATTACCCATTTTAACAAGAGCAGTCAATTCTCCTACTTCTTGGCTAGATAATTCATGTCTTAACCATCCTTTCAAATTGGAAATATATAAGTAAAAATTTCCTTGAACAGCATTAAAATGAACCTTTCCCGATTGAGGCTGACAGCACACTAAACTGAGCATAGTCTGTGCAGCTAATTTCAAAATTAGAGGACTTTTAATTTAGCAATGCCAAATTATCAAAATATTGAAGAAACTCCATGGGAATTAATTACAATGACTTTTAAGCCTAGATAGGTGATGCTCTTTTGGAGTAACACGACAGGTAATGCTGGATAAAATCTACCCGGCTAAGGAAAAAAAATAAAATAAAATACTTCTAATTCAAATTTATTAATGAAAATTTGTGTACATATAAAGACACCAATTACACTGGTCAACAAAGATTTTTCATCAGAGTAAAATTTGTGGTGGCTGGATAGCATTTTTCACGCTGATTCCAAAACTGCATTCAGATTTTTTCTAGCACATATAGTTTTCAAGATGAAGGCATATATATAACTACACAGATTTAACCATTTTAAATAGGCAAAATACTAATATTTCAACATTTGATTGTGTTTATTTAGTTTATTCATCTTATTTATTTCAATTATCTTAATTATACATCTTATGTATTTCAGGTGTGAGCTTTTACGTCTAGCAGCATTGTGATTCAGGCAACAATGCTGTGCTTTGTGTGTCAAAAGATCAGTCCAGTCCAAGAACTTGTTGTGTCAAGTTGGTGTACATTTTTTTTTAATTTATAGTTTGCTCAGGTCAGTCAACATGCCTCAACAATGTAAGAATGACCCCGACAAGTTCTGTTTCGTATGCGGCCAGTTGACAACTAAAACACAGCAACGAAGTATTACAACCGACATTAAGAAAATATACAAGCTATACTTTGGTTGCCATCTAGGTGACCAAGATAAACCATGGGCGCCACATCAAATCTGTTCTGGCTGTTCAAATAGATTACGTGATTGGCTTAACAAAGAGAAAGCTTCAATGCCATTTGCCATACCCATGATATGGAGGGAGCCGAGAGATCATCATGAAGACTGTTATTTTTGTAGTGTGAACTTAATGGGGTTTTCTGCCAAGAACAAACACCAGATTGTATATCCAAACTTGGATTCAGCACGTAGACCAGTAAAACATGATGAAACATTGCCCATTCCAATTCCCCCAAGTGATAGGCTAGATTCTATCATAGATGACATGGAAAGTGATGAAGGTGTAACTGGCGTTTCCGGACCATCTACAGAACCAGAGTACACTTTTGAAGGTAGACATTTAGAGCCTAAAAAGTTAACCCAAGGACAGTTGAATGATCTTGTTAGAGACTTATCGCTGTCTAAAGAGAAATCAGAGCTTCTTGCCTCAAGACTAAAGGAGAACAATTTACTTGAGAACAATGTTCGTATTAGTTACTACCAAAAGTGGAATTTTGAATTAACAGCATTCTTTTCAGTAGACAGTCCTCTCTGTTATTGCCATGACATCAATGGACTATTTACAGCCATATCTCAGACGTATGTGGCATCTGAGTGGCGCCTCTTTACTGATTCATCGCAGAGAAGCCTGAAAGCAGTTCTTTTGCATAATGGTAATATAATGCCATCCATCCCCATTGCCCATTCCGTCCATCTAAAAGAGACATATGACAGTATGGATATACTACTTAAGTAGGCTGACCATATTTCCTTGAGACAAAAACAGGACATTGGGATGGCAAAAAAGGGACCGGGGTTATGTAATATTCTGTATTCATGAAAAAGTAAGTACATAAACATATTGAGCTTACAATTATTCTTCAGTGACAGAACCCATACAAAAACCCATACAAAACGGTACGTATGGTCAGCCTATACTTAAGGCAATCAAATACGACAGTCATCAATGGAATGTTTGTGGAGATCTAAAAGTTATAGGAATGCTTATGGGTATGCAGTCAGGATTCACAAAATACCTTTCAAGGAAATTTCCGAAGGTTACTGCAGCAAAATTGAAGGAAGGAATTTTTGTTGGGCCACAAATAAGGGCGGTTTTGAATGACACTGAATTTGAAAAAGTCCTAAGTCCGCTGGAATTGAAGGCTTGGCTGGCGTTCAAATGGATATGTGAAAACTTTCTTGGAAGCAACAAGTCACCTGCGTATAAGGATGGAGTCAAGAACCTCCTTGATGCCTTCAAAGAAATGGAGTGTCGAATGTCGTTAAAAATTCACTTCCTGCATTCCCACTTAGATTTCTTTCCTGAAAACCTTCGTGCAGTGAGTGACGAGCAAAGAGAGCGCTTCCATCAAGATATTCAGATGATGGAGAAACGCTACCAAGGATATTGGAATGAAAGCATGATGGCAGACCATTGTTGGATGCTGTATCGTGACAATCCAGGCCAAATTTACAAAAGGAAATCACACTCACAGCGCTTTTAATAAAATAATGTATATATTCTTTATTTATAAGTACATTGAATAAGGTATATGATATATTTGTTGTTTAGCATTCCTAAGTGTGATCTATACATCCATAAATTTTCTTATAGCAATATCAAAAACTTAAAAATATCAAAACCAGTGTATCTATATAACTATACGTGCTAGAAAAAAATAAAACCAGATTCGGAATCAGCGCGAAAGATGCATTAAGAAAAGTGTGATCATGTTTGTGATGAGAAAAAAAGTTTCATTTTGTTGGCCAGTGTTATTAACAAGACTGAAAAATGTTTATGTGAAATTAATGGCTATCATTGGCTTGGTAAATGTTTTAGAAAATTAACTGAAAATTATTTTTTGAAAAATGCAGACAAACTAAAGAGCATATATGAGCCAATCTGATTATTCAAAAAGACACAGTGCATATTATAAACCTAATATGTGGTCCTTTCTCCTGGCAACAGCAGAGGGTGGCCATCCATCATTTACCTGTAAGGTACCTGTGTGAAATGTAGGTACACAAAAGGTAACGCCGGGTAAAATCCACCCAAACGCGTACTGTACACAAATAACCATAAGCCATAACACTTGACACACCCACCCTCTGACACATCTGGACAAATACTGAAGCTACTGGAAGACCCAAGGGTTCACCTTTGCAGGAACCTAATGAACCTTCTAATAGTGCAAAGTGGTCAGGTAAATTTTACCCAGCATCACCTATCAAGGGTTAAAGTGGGAAAATATTGTATTTAATCTAATAATTACTGTCTTATACTAATTTATTTGTGTGCTGCATAACATAAATTACCATAAAATTAACAAAATAAATTTTACTAAATTGCAAAAAATAAAGATACCATTATATCTGGATCATATTTCTCAATTCGTAAATATTTTTGTGGACCAGTGTGTGTGTGTGTGTGTGTGTGTGTGTGTGTGTGTGTGTGTGTGTGTGTGTGTGTGTGTGTGTACAGGGTGGGCCAAAAGTCACTGAAGGATTTATTTTTATTATTTCTTTATTTTTAAATAATTTTGTATTTTTATTTCTTTCATAGATAAAGCAGCCCAGGGAGATTCATTATGAGGAAATTTACCACCAACTACGCATAAAAATTGTTGAATTTTATTACTCAAGTGGAAAATCAGTAATTGAAACTCAAAGAAAATTTCGCAGACATTTTAATGTTAGAGAAACATCATCAGAAAACACAATTCGGAACTTGATTGCTCGTTTTCAGTCAACAGGGTCTGTTCATGACTCAGCCCGCAGTGGAAGACCAAAAACAAGTTGTATTCCAGAAAACATTGAAAGTGTTAGGGAGAGTGCTAATGAAGACCCAAAAACATCAACTCATAAACGTGCAACTCAGCTCGGAATGGCAAGATCATTGTGAAGGATAATGAAGAAAGATCTGTTGCTGTTTCTTTACAAGATTCAAATGGTGCATGAAATTCAACCTCAAGATCCAGCACAACTACTAAGATTTGCAGCCGAATTGCAGCAACTCATAAGGGATGATCCTGATCTTATTCATAAAGTCATTATGAGTGATGAAGCCCATTTCCACCTAAATGGCTACATCAACAAACAAAATTACCAAATCTGGAGTACTGAAAATCCAAGAACCTTTCATCAACGACAAATGCATTCCCTTCAAGTTACAGTTTGGTGCGGAATGACAGCAGAAAAGATCTTTGGACCCTTCTTCATTCAAGATGATGATGGTAATGCAATGACTGTGAATAGTGACCGATACAGGTCAATGCTGGAAAATTTGCCAGCAATGTGGTTCCAGCAAGATGGAGCTATGGCCCATACTGCGAGGCAAACAATGGACTTGTTAAGGACAGTTTTTGGTAACTGCATAATTTCAAGATTTTGAAATATTAATTGGCCTTCACGTTCCCCTGATTTAACACCCACAGATTTTTTTCTGTG
>JAJOZX010001492.1:747500-750000 GCA_023014485.1 Bathynomus jamesi
ACTTGTACTTTTTTATTCGTTTGTGACTATAATATGCATGATTCAGACAATAACTAAAAAACCTTTGGTAATTTTTCCCTTATAAATTGGTGTGCCTCTCTTAAAATTTATTTTTCAATTATTATTATTTTTATTATTTTTTAATTTTTTTTTGGTTTATTTCTTTATTTCTTTGTGACATATATATCAATTTGGCATCATCTATTAAATTGATTGTAAACTTCCCTTTTGAGCTTGAATTTGTAGACTCCACTTACAATTTTTGGTTTTTTTTTTTTATCTGTTGGTTTATTTCTTTATGGTTATTTAGGCTGTGACATATATATCACTAAGGCACTTTTTATATTATATTTATTTTTATTTCTTTATTCTTTTGTGACCTGTTCCATAAACAAGCCATTTGAATTTATATTGAAGGTCGGCCAAAGTGCTAAAAGTGTCATTTTCCCATACAAATGTGTTTATCCTCCCACAATTTTTCTTTACTTACTATATATGTATATGTGTATGTGTGTGTGTGTGTGTGTGCATATATATATATATATATAATATATATATATATATATATTTGTCGATTTCTTTATGGTTATTTAGGCTGACATATATATCACTAAGGCACTATTTTGTAATTAATTTTTTCTCAATTTATATTATATTTATTTTTTATTTCTTTATTCTTTTGTGACCTGTTTCATAAACAAGCCATTTGAATTTATATTGAATGTCGGCTGAAGTGCTAAAAGTGTCAATCTCCCATACAAATGTTTGCTCCTCCCACAATTGTTTCTATGCTTACTATATATATGTATATGTATATATATGTATATATATATGAATATGTATGTATGTATGTTTATTTTTGTAACCTATATATTGCCTTGATCTGTCCTTTCACTCCAGTGTTCCTGAGGATGTCATTAGACGAAAGCGCTTGAGCACCCCTTTGTTTCTTTTCCCTTCGTGGTTTTTATCATCATATATATATATAATTAATAGATATATATATATATATATATATATATATGCACTAAAATCACAAAATAACACGTGACCTTATTAATAAGCAAACAACCACAAGGAAAAGGAAACACAAAGTCCGAGCGCTTTCGTGATATATTCACATTATATCACATTATCCTCGTTGATAATGTGAATATATCACGAAAGCGCTCGGACTTTGTGTTTCCTTTTCCTTGTGGTTGTTTGCTATATATATATATATATATATATATATATATATATATATATATATATATATATATATATATTAGGGTGTCACTTAAATGCAAAGTTGAAATTTTCATGCTGACACCCCGCGAATCTATTCCATTGGTAAAAAAAAACATGGTGACTGAAAAATCTTTTTATTTGAATAACTATAAAAGGTCGCCCCGCCTTCCAAAGTTTAATGCTTGCGCGGCGTCTCCATAATCGTTCATTAGATATCTATATATCTATATATGTGTGTGTGTGTGTGGTGTGAATATCTGAGAAATAAAGTGAACAATACTTAACGATTCACCGTTTCTCATTTCAGCTACGTGATTTCTGGTGATGGAAACCCGGAAGTGTATATACCTATTAGGGGCAGCGGTTGATGAGGTGAAAGGATGCAAGCTTCCTTCCTACAGGCAAGCATTCGGTTACTTCCTTTACCTTCACCATGAAAAGAAAATGACAATACGTGACGCGTTGAGGAAGTCACTTCGAGCAGTGATGTCCTTGGGAGAAAGCTCACATTCCAACCAGACTCGAGACACACTGCGTCAGCAAACTGGATAAAGTCTTCGAGGAGTGGAAAGGACTCAAAAAACACGCCTCAAGGACGAGCGATTCACACAAGACGAAAAAAAAGAATTCATTGAACGCCTCGATCGTCTCTTGACATCGCCCACGCTGATTGTGAGAAATTGGTCAAGTACCCAGAGGATTGGGAGTTCCTTCAGCAGCAGCGCAGAAAGGACGTCCAGGTTCAATGGCAGGTTTGGACATGACCCATCAGCGCCAAGTCAAAGATTGTACTCGACGTCGCGAGGAAGAGGAGAAACGAAGAAAGCGATCAGCATCTGAAATGGAGGCAGTATCCAACGAAGCGGTTTTGGAGTCATCCTCCAGCTCAGATGATAGCGAAGAAAAAGGAGCATGTGGTGGTTCGTTAGCGTCTAAACAAAGAGCAACGAAGAACATCATGACATCGGAATTGGCGGCAGCGCTTGATCGCACGCAACTCTCGTCAAGAAAGGCCACATATCTGCTGTTTGAGGCAGCTTCCAGCTTAGGGCATGATGCTAGCGACTACAACATCAATCGTGGATCCATTCATCGTCAGCGTGAAAAATTCCGTACCCTTAAGGCTCGGCAACTGAAGAGCGAGTTCCAAGGCAATACTCCGTTGACTGTTCACTGGGACGGAAAACTCATGCAAGATCTGACGTCACGAGAATATGTTGACCGCTTACCTATTCTTGTATCTGGCTCCCGGGCAGAGCAGCTCCTCGGG
>JAJOZX010001492.1:757500-862500 GCA_023014485.1 Bathynomus jamesi
CCCGGTCGAGAGGAGCCTGGCCCTCTTCATGGAGTCTCTCTCCCTTCGGCTCCTGCTGAGAGTGGTCGGGTCTCTCTCCTGGATCTACCTCTCCCACCTGTGGTCGACCTTTCCCCCCCCCCGTCAGTGCTTGTCTGGTTTGACGAGCCCTCGAACATCTGGTTCCCCCGGCCCCCTCTGGTGGGGAGTGGGGGTTTCGGCTGGGCCCGTCTCGTCGTCTCTCCCCCCCGGGGAGCCCCCCTCTGACTCCCTGTTCACTCTCCACTCTCGTTCTACTACGGGTGAAGCAGATGCGGGTCGGTGGCCCCTACCCCCCCGTTCTGGGGTGAGTCGGGGAAGCCGATTCCGTCCCTGGTTACGGACCGTTGAGTTTGCTGCTCAGCTTGGTCCGTGGCTATTTCGCTGTTTTCTCTGCCTCTTATAATGCCGCTTCCCCTTACAGTTCCATTTTGCATTGGAACTGTAGGGGGCTTTTAGCTAACTGGGAGAACCTTGCCTCCCTGCTGGAGAGCGAGCGGCCTTCCTGTGTTTGTCTCCAGGAGACTATCCTGGCTGCGCGGGGACTCCCTCGTCTCTCTGGCTATGTTGGTTTCCCTTGCACCCCGGATGAGCACACACGCCGGCGGGGTGCGGCGATTTACGTGCATCATTCGTTACCATCGCGAGGTGTGCCTCTTCGCACTTCCTTGCAGGCTGTGGCTGTGCGGCTCTTTTTAGATCGCCAGTACACTGCCTGCTCGATTTATATTCCTCCTCATGACCCTCCTTCTCGCGACGCGGTTCGCGAGTTGGTGCTGCAACTACCTCGACCGTTTCTCCTCCTCGGGGACTTTAACAGTCGCGACCCGGCTTGGGGAGATGTCGGTCGACTAATGTTGCTGGTATGTTACTCTCCTTAATGGAGGAACTTTCCTTTGCGTGCCTCAATTCCGGTGAACCTACTTACTTCCACGAACCCACGGGTTCATTTACCTGTATTGATCTCTCCTTGGTGTCCCTCGATGCCTTACTCGATTTTTCGTGGAAGGTGTTGGGGGACTCTTATGGCAGTGATCATTACCCAGTCTGTCTTGAGCCGGTCGGACCGCAGCCGGGCGTCTCGTCTCGACCGAGGTGGTGCCTTGCGCGGGCTGACTGGCCATCTTCAGAGCTCGTTCCGTCATTGTCCGTTCGGTATTGAGCTTTGGCTCTGTGGATGAGAGCTTGGAGTTCTTCGAGCGGGTGGTGATGGGCGTCGCGGAGGACTGTATTCCTCGATCTTCCGGTAACCCGCGGACTCGTAGCGTCCCGTGGTGGACTCCAGCATGTCACCAGGCGGTGTGCGAGAGGAAGAGGGCAACGCGCCGCTTCCACCGCACCCGGCGCGCGGACCACTTGATTGAGATGCGGCGGGCGAAGGCTTTCGCCCGCCGGACTCTCAAGTTGGCCCGTCGGGCCTCTTGGCGTGCTTTTGTGTCCGGCATTCCTCATCTACCCCTTCTGCTGCTGTGTGGCGGAAGGTACGTAGTATCGAGGGGAAGCCGGTCCCTGCTAGTCGCCCTGTCCTTCGGGACGGGGACGGCTTCCTTTCGGATCCTGCTGCTGTGGCGATCGGCTGGCCGGTGCTTTTGCTGCGGTTTCCCGTTCGCCTTCAGCTGCGGATCGTCCTTTATCGGAGGTCACGTTCCCGCCCTGGGAACGAGCCCTATAACCATCTCTTTACGATGCGGGAACTTCGGGCTGCCTTGGCAACCCGTCGTTCTTCCGCCCCTGGCCCTGATGACATTCCGTATGACTTTTTTGGAATCTGCACCCGATGGCCCTGCACTTCTTGCTGGATCTTTTCAACCGGGTGTGGGTTGAGGGGTCGTTCCCTTCCCGTTGGAGGGAGGCGATTGTGGTCCCGATACCTAAGCCGGGGAAGGATCCGGCGGAGGTGGGGCTATCGGCCTATTGCCTTGACGAGCTGCTTATGCAAGCTCCTTGAAAAGATGGTGGCCGTCCGACTTTCCTTTACACTGGATTCGCTTGGGTTATACCCCCCGACCCAGTATGGCTTTCGTCGATTTCGGGGTACTCTGGACCCCCTTCTCCTCCTTGGCCATGATGTACGGGAGGCATTTTCCCGCCGGAATCTTGTTCTGGCCGTCTTTTTCGACGTCCAAAAGGCCTATGACACGACCCGTCATGGACCGTTTGAAGTCTCTTGGTTTTGTGGGCTTTTTGCCCTCGTTTCTTCGCAACTTCCTCTGCCGTCGCACTTTCCGCGTCCGTAATGGGGCGGCCCTCTCTGACCTGTATGTTCAGGAGGAGGGGGTGCCCCAGGGGTGTGTTTTAAGCGTCTCCTGCTTCAACCTGGTTATGTCTGCGCTACCGGGAGCTCTTCCGCCCTCGGTGCGCTGTTCCATCTACGCAGATGATCTGGCTGTCTATGCCGCGGGGACGAGTCACCCCCTCGTGGAGAGGCAAGTCCAACTCGCGGTCAATCGGGTTGAACGCTGGGCCTTACGTTGTCTTCTCCGAAGACTTCGTGTGTGGCCTTCCTTCCGTCGAGGAGACGGGGATCCGGCGCCATCCCGGCCTTTAACCTTACACTCGGGGGTCAGCCTCTGGCCCTCGTTCCATCAGTACTCTTCTTGGGTATGGTTGTCGACAGCCGTTTGAGCTGGGTTCCCCACCTTCGCCGGCTGCGCGAGTCCGCGAGACGTACCCTGGATTTGCTGGGGCATCTGTCGCATACTACATGGGGCGCGGATAGGCGGACGCTCCTCCGTTTGTACGTGTCCCTGGTACAGTCCAAATTAGACTATGGGAGTGTGGTGTATGGCTCCGCCTCCCGCACGGCCCTTCGGATACTGGATCCGGTCCTCTCTAGAAGACTGCGCATGTCATCTGGCGCCTTCCGCTCCTCTCCGGTTGATAGTCTGCAGGTTGAGTGCGACATCCCTCCCTTGGAGGATCGGAGGTCGTTCCTTATTGCTAAGCACTATCTCCGGATCCTCCGTCTTCCCACCTCTCCTCTGCTCCAAGTGGTTGAGAGGGCGTTCTGCCGGGATGGGGGTTGGTATTTCACCGACACGGTGACCTCCCTCCTTGTTGGTATGGGCACTCCTCCTCCATCCGTTATACCGGTCTCTTTCAGGGGTGTTGCACCTTGGGAGAGCACCCCTGTTGCGTGCTGTAGGGCGTTGCGCCCCGTTCGCAGGGCCGATTCTGACTCTGCCTTACTTCGGTCTCTGTTCCTTCGGCATGCAGCGTGTCACTCTGCATGTGTTGCGGTCTTCACAGATGGCTCGTCGGGTCGTCGGGGCGTTGGGGCCGCGGCTGTTCCCCAGTCGTTTGCCCTTGCTCCCCGATGTACCCGTCTCCCTGATGAGGCTTCCGTTTTCACGGCGGAGCTCTATGCCATTCTGAGCGCTCTGGAGGTGGTGCGGGAGCATCCGGATGGGTCGTTTGTCATCTATTCGGATTCCCGCAGTGCCCTGGATGGCCTGGAGTGTTTTGATCCTGTCCACCCACTGGTCCGACGAATCCAGCTCCTGTGCCATATCCTTGTCACTTCTGGTGGCAAGGTGGTGGTATTTTGCTGGGTTCCTGCACATGTTAACGTGGCTGGAAATGAGGCTGCCGATCGAGCTGCCCGTTCCGCGTGCCGACTACAGGTTTCACCCGTGTCCCTCCCCTTTTCCGATTATATCCCTGGCTTCCGTAGGTTTTTGCGCTCCCGGTGGCAGAGTCGCTGGGATGGCGCTGCAAATAATAAACTCTGCAAGATTAAACCCAAATTGGGATGTTGGGCCTCTTCCTTCCATCGGTCGCGCCATAAGGAGGTGGCTTTGGCCCGCCTCCGTATTGGCCACACCCACCTGACCCTTGGCTATTTGATGGCCGGGGATCGGGTGCCCCGATGTCCCGATTGTAACATCATACTCACAATTGCCCACCTGCTGGTGGAGTGTCCGCTTTACTCTGCGCGCAGCGCAGAGTATTTTCCATTTTTGGAGAGCGTCGGGCCTTGTGATAGGCTTGGCGCTATTCTATCGGAAGGTCCCTACTTTTCGGTGACCGGGTTGTTCTCCTTCCTCCTTCGCTCCCGACTTCTTTACCGGTTGTGACTCTGATAATTCACCCCCCCCCCCCCCCCCCTCCTCCTCCTCCCCGTCTATTGTTCTCTTCCGTTCGCTGTCTCATAGTCTTCGTCCCGTGTTCGCTCTGCTATCCACCTTTCTTTTGGTGGCCATGAGCGGTCATACTTTAAAACAAAAAAAAACAAAAAAAAATGTACACAAACTCAGAATGGTCCCCTGAGAAACTTATATGTTAAACACAGACCGTGCATGGAACAAGGAACTCTTCTGGGAAAATTAAATCCACTATAGTCCGAATAAGTAATGGTAAATGACAAATACCATAGTTTTTCTTTTTCATGATGCTAGCCCGACGTGGGCAACGGGTCTCTCGCAAAGAGATCCCATAAATATAGCTTCCCTCACCAGCTATCTGCAAAGCAGACAGGATCCAGCTTTGGGACATGGACCTAGGGTTTAAAGCAATCCTAGTCCCCCTACATTCAGAACCTCTATATAAGTAAAAGACTCGTTGCATTCACGTCGGATTGAATAAATCAAAGAAAAAGGGGTAACTATTGTATTTTTAGCCAGAAGAGTTCCTTGTTCCATGCACGGTCTGTGTTTAACATATAAGTTTCTCAGGGGACCATTCTGAGTTTGTGTATATTAAACGGACGTGTTACGTGCCTTGAAAAGTGGACGCTCAATGTCCCGGTTGAGGTTTAAGTTTTGTTTTTTTTGGCTAAAAATACAATAGTTACCCATTTTTCTTTGATTTATTCAATCCGACGTGAATGCAACGAGTCTTACTTATATAGAGGTTCTGAATGTAGGGGGACTAGGATTGCTTTAAACCCTAGGTCCATGTCCCAAAGCTGGATCCTGTCTGCTTTGCAGATAGCTGGTGAGGGAAGCTATATTTATGGGATCTCTTTGCGAGAGACCCGTTGCCCACGTCGGGCTAGCATCATGAAAAAGAAAAACTATGGTATTTGTCATTTACCATTACTTATTCGGACGATAGTGGATTTAATTTTCCCAGAAGAGTTCCTTGTTCCATGCACGGTCTGTGTTTAACATATATGTATATGTATATATATATGTGTGTATATATATGTATATATATGTATATGTATATATATATAGTATGTATATGTATATATATGTGTATATATATATATGTATATAACTATATATATGTATGTATATGTATATCTATATATATATATATATATATATATATATATATATGTATGTATGTATGTATGTTCTGCACACGAGGAAGAGAAATAACAAACAAATGAAAAATAAGGCACCCGCCCGGGAATCGAACCCAGGATCTTCCGATTGCCGGTCAGACGTGCTAACCACTACACTACGGAGCCACGATAGTCAGAAGTTGTAATTCTCCTACATAGGGCAGAAACCAATGCCTTGAGAGGGCACCCTCGCAAATCGTGAATATGTACATTTAACTGCAATGACCGCGCAGTATATTAACGTATAGAAACGACGTAAGTATAGAGGAGTGTTCTGCACACGAGGAAGAGAAATAACAAACAAATGAAAAATAAGGCACCCGCCCGGGAATCGAACCCAGGATCTTCCGATTGCCGGTCAGACGTGCTAACCACTACACTACGGAGCCACGATAGTCAGAAGTTGTAATTCTCCTACATAGGGCAGAAACCAATGCCTTGAGAGGGCACCCTCGCAAATCGTGAATATGTACATTTAACTGCAATGACCGCGCAGTATATTAACGTATAGAAACGACGTAAGTATAGAGGAGTGTTCTGCACACGAGGAAGAGAAATAACAAACAAATGAAAAATAAGGCACCCGCCCGGGAATCGAACCCAGGATCTTCCGATTGCCGGTCAGACGTGCTAACCACTACACTACGGAGCCACGATAGTCAGAAGTTGTAATTCTCCTACATAGGGCAGAAACCAATGCCTTGAGAGGGCACCCTCGCAAATCGTGAATATGTACATTTAACTGCAATGACCGCGCAGTATATTAACGTATAGAAACGACGTAAGTATAGAGGAGTGTTCTGCACACGAGGAAGAGAAATAACAAACAAATGAAAAATAAGGCACCCGCCCGGGAATCGAACCCAGGATCTTCCGATTGCCGTTCAGACGTGCTAACCACTACACTACGGAGCCACGATAGTCAGAAGTTGTAATTCTCCTACATAGGGCAGAAACCAATGCCTTGAGAGGGCACCCTCGCAAATCGTGAATATGTACATTTAACTGCAATGACCGCGCAGTATATTAACGTATAGAAACGACGTAAGTATAGAGGAGTGTTCTGCACACGAGGAAGAGAAATAACAAACAAATTAAAAATAAGGCACCCGCCCGGGAATCGAACCCAGGATCTTCCGATTGCCGGTCAGACGTGCTAACCACTACACTACGGAGCCACGATAGTCAGAAGTTGTAATTCTCCTACATAGGGCAGAAACCATTGCCTTGAGAGGGCACCCTCGCAAATCGTGAATATGTACATTTAACTGCAATGGTTTCTGGCATTGGTTTCTGCCCTATGTAGGAGAATTACAACTTCTGACTATCGTGGCTCCGTAGTGTAGTGGTTAGCACGTCTGACCGGCAATCGGAAGATCCTGGGTTCGATTCCCGGGCGGGTGCCTTATTTTTCATTTGTTTGTTATTTCTCTTCCTCGTGTGCAGAACACTCCTCTATACTTACGTCGTTTCTATACGTTAATATACTGCGCGGTCATTGCAGTTAAATGTACATATTCACGATTTGCGAGGGTGCCCTCTCAAGGCATTGGTTTCTGCCCTATGTAGGAGAATTACAACTTCTGACTATCGTGGCTCCGTAGTGTAGTGGTTAGCACGTCTGACCGGCAATCGGAAGATCCTGGGTTCGATTCCCGGGCGGGTGCCTTATTTTTCATTTGTTTATTATTTCTCTTCCTCTTGTGCAGAACACTCCTCTATACTTACGTCGTTTCTATACGGGTGGAATCAAAGGCTTTTCGTCTCATCAATTCCCCGCCTCTTACTGACTGTCTTCAATTTCTCTAGCTCTCTCTCCGCCGCAATGTTGCCTCACTCTCTCTTTACTATTGCTATTATCAGGTCATCCCATAAGTAATGTCGTTTTTTAGATCGGAATTTGAAGGACAAAAAAAACTCGACTGAAACTTTTTTATCTAGTATATATTTTCCATCGGAATCAATGACACTCTGCCAACGTCCTACAAGCTTTTCAATGCCATGTTTATAAAATCTAGGCGGTTTTGAGGCAAAAAACGTACAAAGACTGGTGTGCAGGTCATCTAAAGAAGTATACTGTTTGTCGTCAAGATAGTTTTGCAGACTCCTGAAGAGATAATAATCTGAAGGCGCAAGGTCTGGAGAATATGGAGGATGAAGATTTTGCCACCCAAGCTCCTCAATATTTGCAGAAGTGATCCGAGCCGTATGAGGACGTGCGTTGTCGTGGTGGAACACTATTCCTTTCCGATTAACCAAAGAAGGTCTCTCTTCTCTTAGTGCAGTGTTCAATCGATCCAGTTGTTGACAGTAGACTCGAGCGGTGATTGTTTGGTTGTGTGGTAAGGTTTCAAAGTGTATTACACCACCTTTATCCCACCAAACACTAAGCAACACCTTCCGAGGGTGAAGATTTGGTTTTGGCAGTGGTGTCGCTGGTTCTCCGGCACAAACCCACCGTCGACGGCGCTTAACATTCTGGTACAGTATCCACTTTTCATCACCAGTCACTAAACGGTGCAAAAACGGATCTTGGGGTTCACGGGAATGAAGAGCTGCGCTAATGTTTACCCCACCCTCAGATTGTCGACCGACAATTCATGTGGCACCCATTTTCCTAACTTAGGCACTTTCCCGAGTTGTTGCAAATGTCGATGGATGGTGGACGGGGATGAATTGAGTTTCTGGGCCAATTCTTCGACAGTTGTTGAACAGTCGTCTTCTTCTTCTTCAAGTGTGGCGAACAGCGGCGGGTCATCATCAAACTCAGCAGGGCTTCCAGAGCGTGCTGCATCCGTCAAACAGCAGTCACCATTCCTAAACTTTTGAAACCATCTTTGACATTTCCTCACACGCAGAATATCGTTGCCATAAACGTCCCGAATGTTTCGCGTTGCTTCAGTAGCACTATTCCCTTTTTTGAACTCGTAAAGCATTATATGCCCGATATGCTCTTCTGATACCGCCATGTTTATGAGGGGTTCACATAAAGCAAAACACACACACACACACACACACACACACACACACACACACACACACACACACACACACACACACGTCTTCACTGGTCAAGGTCCGTAAAGTACGTAGCGAAACACGATAGATCATCTCTTAGATATAACCTTCGAAAAATTTATGCTTAAACCGAGTAGGACTAGTTTAAACTTAATCCATCGTAAAAAACGACGTTACTTATGGGATGACCTGATATAACGGACATTGCTCTTCCGATCTCTCTAACTGCATGCTTCCTCCTTTAAGAACACGCAACACCACACTTTTTTCATTTCCCCATTCCTTTTCTGTCCATCTATCTAACGCGAGGGTTAATCGGTATTTTCAATCTTTCATCTACTCAACCGGTCAACTCTGGAACAATCTTCCTCAATCCATCTTTCAAACGCAGTGTGTCTAGGCATCTCGAAAACCCCCGCCCTTTATTTTGGCTCTTCTTCTTAGCGGAGGGCGCCTTTTTGGGCATTCGTCCTTGGCCCTTCCTGCATTAAAAAAAGTGTGTGTGTGTGTATATATATATATATAATTTTTTTAAGCTTTTAAATTAAATGGAATGTTTACAATCACTTTACATAATTCAGAGGAATAATTTATATGAAGTGCAAAACGTAATTATTTCATATTTAATAAATATTTAACTTGTAACATGCTTTGTGATGCATACTCTACTTTAATAGTAATACTTATAATTATTATTAAAATAATAAATTATTTTTCGAACACATTCTAGCAATACTCGTATTGGATGGCAGTTTACTTCCAGATGTTAAAAATATTTAATAAATATAAAATCTCTATGAAGCAATTAATTCTCAAACAATTAAAATATTGAAATTAGTGAAAATTTACAGTACGTGCTTTTCATTATAGAAAGAAAGGGACTGTCGTAGCTAATGTCGTAACGCCTCTTCACCAGGGCCGTAGCTAGCCAGACCAAATCAGTAGGAGGGGCGGAGAAATTGACAGGGGGGGGCAATGAAAAAATGTAATGTCATTTTTTGTGAATATCGAAATATACTGCAGAAAATTACATTCAAAACTATAACGAGTAAAACACCGTAGGCTAAATAAAAAATGATCAAACCGATACATATAGATAGGCATATTGGGTTATAGAATACAATATTTAGTCTAAATTTAGTGTAAATAAAAGTAAGTTTTTTTAATTTTAGAATAACTGTATGCGGCGAGTTTTTTTTTTGCGAAATTCTTTAGGAATTCAAACGTGTCTATTTGCTTCGTTCTCTTATTTTCAAAGGCAAGTAAAACAAGTTGGCTTTGGCGTTTTTGTAGCATGGAACGCCGTTGCGGTTGGTTTTCCCAGGGGGGGCATTATTTTCCAGGCGGGGCTTTGACCCCCCTGCCCCCCGCTTGGCTACGGGCCTGCTCTTCACGTTGATCAGCGAAGTTAAGCGACATCGGATCGGATAGTACTAGTTGTTGGATGGGTGACCGTCCTCCGCGTCCATACTACTACTGTATGTATCGACCCATGGTTTGGATCCCGCGTGAAACTGTAGGTCCCTTCCGTTGTATGACCTTAGATGTTGCGAAGGAGTTTAAACAATCCCATCATTACATTTTCATAGAAAAAAGTAATTTAAAAATAATGATTAACCGTAAAATCATAATTCAAACCAGTACAGCTCATGACTGTCCCATTCGAGGGCGCGTTGTCGCTCGCGCAGTGCTTATTTAAACAAATGACGAAATCGATGTTTAGGAGGAGGTCGCTAACATTGCACTTCCACATAAACGATAACGCATCGAAAGTTTGATTCTTTATATTTCTACATCGACTTCATGAAATGACCTCATAAACGACTTTGGTCTCGTACACATTGTGGGAAATAATGTTACTGGCCTTATAAACCATAATTCGCTTTCCTTCTACACACACACACACACACACACACACACACACCACGTGTGTGTCATAAACAAAATTAGGTCTCTACATCAAAGGTCACAAATGAATTTAATGATGGAGTTGTTTAACTCTTTCACAACATATAAGGTCATATATCTGAGGGGACCTACAGCTTTACTTGGTATCCGAACTACGAGGCTCTACATTATCTGGACGCGGAGAAAGATTTCCCATCCAACTGCTAACCAAACCCACTGTCGGTTAACTTCGATAATCGACGGGAAACGGTGTTAGACATTGGCCACGACGTAACCCAGGTCACAAATAGAGGTCAGAGGTTAAACGGAGCTTTTTCATGTCCGTGCCATAACTTTTGAACCGTTCAACATAAATTGATGAAACTGTATGCACGTATGGATCATCGCGAGACGGTGCCATGACCAAGAATCTGGTTGCTGCATCAAAGGTCAGTATCACAAATAGAGGTCAAAGGTCAAATGGAAGTCCGCGCCATAACTTTTGAACTGCAACATAAATTCTTCATTATGAAACTTCACACGCATGGATGATCATAATACGATGTGTTATGACCAAGAATCTGGTCGCTACATCAAAGTTAGTCACAGAGAGAGGTTGAAAGTCAAATTGAGGTTGCATCATACTTTTGAACCAATAACAAAAATTTATGAAACTTCATACACACGGATATCGTCATAAGATGATGTTTTGCGAGAAAGAAGCGGGTCCTTGCATGAAAGGTCAAGGTCAGAAATATAGGTTGGGATATTGATGTCGTTCCGACATAGGTCTCGTTCTTTCTGTAGATCTGTCCACAACTTTTATCATCCGTAGGTCTACCCGCTATATTATACAAACCTTGTGGAGAAATTTGTTGCAGGTACTAACAACCGAAATAGGTGTACCCCATAGTTAGTTTAACTGCTCCGCAAATAATTTTCACACTACCTGAACCGCTGCCAGTTTTGCTGGTCTCTACGCTGAATATTTAACTGTTGTTTCTGTAAATGGTCTCTAGACAAAATTAAAAGTTAGATTTTAGACCTTTATATCTTTTTCATACAGGCCAAATTATTCTAGAATTCCTCGTGTTAGAATAGTTAGTATTAGGGCTATACATGCTAGTTTAACTCTACCTACTCTTTTCACACGGCAAATTTGCAAAAGGCCAAAAAAAAAAAAAAGTAAGATTTCTGGTTTTCTTTAATGAAATAAATAATGTAGACTAGTCACAGACCCTTTGTTGAATTTAATTATTTGTTTACATTTCGAGAAGCCAGACAAGCGGGTCTTATTCTGAAATTGAAATCACCTTCAGTCACACGACAATTTTTACAAGAACTTGTGTTACTAGTAATAGAGGTGCGAGAATAATTTTTCCTTATGCAAGAAGAGCATTAGAAGGGCAATATTTTAATATTGACTAGGTTTAGCATCATCATAAATATAATCTCCAAAAAATTTCACTTGATAAAAAGTTAACCTAGTTTTTTCTATGATTCAGGCTCTCCACAGCAAAGACTCGGTCCTTCTGAACAGTATTTTGGCCAAGGTAGAAGACGAAGAGATCATAAACAACACTGTAAGGAGACTCCCCGTTTCGCACGTCGTGCCCTTCCTCCAGTACCTTCAAGAACTTATAGTCGGCAAGGGACTGAAGTACGCTTTCTTCTATTATTATAGTTTAACAGAGAGATAATAATGGGTTGTCGTTTGTTGTTTGTTACACTGCTTCCTGTAGGATCAGCTAAGTTCAGTGGCATTGGGTCACTCAACTTCCCACCCCAAGGTCGATGTATCAACCTTTAGATGATGTAGTCACTCGTGGTTCGGATTCCACTTTAAACTGTCATGTGACCTTGGCTGTTATTACGGAGACTTAATCATATAATTAGACTAACCATGCTCCCGATAATTATTAACGCGTAGTAGGGTAACAAGAATGCGTGTCTAGAGGATAGGAATGGAGTTTTGACCGCCTATAGCCTATAGGTCTTCGTCATTACTGTAAAAGAACCTTTGCTAGAACCCCTTTTAGTTCTTCCCTACGTAATTTGTGTCCAACAGTAGATGGACCAAATTAACACGTTTTCCTGAAGTTATGAAGATAGGTGCCTTAAGACTTACTTCAAATATTGTCACGAATTGAGTAAAAGCACTAGGTTATATGAGCGAAAAGTTTAATAATATTCACAGTACAAGTTTCAATACTTCACGTATCATTTTTCAGCTGTACAGTGAAAGAACTAAAGATGAATAGTCCTTAAATACTGCAGGGTGGGACTTGGGTTAAATCTGTAGTTTCCTTTTAATAAGTTGGTGTTTGGAGGAGTTCTAATTGAACTAGACTCGACTAGTAACACTGGTCAACAAGGATTTTGTTTCTTCAACGAGATTGTGATTCCTATAGATTTTTTAACGGTAATTACAGAAATGAACTTCAAATTTTTATATGACGCAGGTTTTAGAGAAATTTTCTCTTCCTTTATTTCATTATCATCAACTTCAGTATTTTTAACGTTTTTTTTGGGGGGGATAGCAGCTTCACCGTAATATTCCATATTGCAAAGGAAAATATCATTAGACTTATTACTTTCCAGTTTTTGAGGAACTTAAAAATTAAATTCATTGGGGACTAAAATCGCACAATCTAGCAACCGTGCTAGATGATCAATCGTAGGTTGATGCAATAGTGATCGTTGCACTGCGTTGTCTGAAAAAAACAGTCGTTTGTTGGTTGTCATTCAACGCTGTTGTGTGTCAAAAGCTCTAAAAAGCCATTATGTCTCGCAAATATGTTAACAACCTTGATACTTTCTGCTACGTTATGTCGTGAGTTCACTCTCAAATCTCAAAAGAATAATATATCCCCCCTCACTAAAAAAGCATACGGTACGTATTCTATTTCGGATGTGAAATAGGGGACCAAGACAAAAGCTGGACTCCTCCTCATATTTGTTGTACATCTTGCGCAGTAAATCTCAGGGCATGGCTAAAAGGTACTCGCCGATCCATATCATTTGCTATCCCTATGGTTTGGAGAGAGCAGAGATCACGTCACAGATTGTTACTTTTGTTTGACGGATGTTTCTGGATTTTCTTGTAAAAGCAAAAGTCGATTGAATATCCACATCTTCCATCGGCAATAACACCGGTGCCATACGGTGAAAGTCTTCCTATACCAGAGCGGCGGCCAGAGACGTCGTGGACCTTAGAAGATGAAACTACTGCAGACGAGCGTATGGAATTTAAATGAGACATCGACCCAGATTTTCAACCACCCGAGTCAAGAGAGAGCCTCAATTACAAAAGGCGCGTAAATGACCTCGCCAGGGACTTAGGCTTATCTAAGAGTCAAGCAGAGCTACTAGGTTCTGGCTGCAAAGGTGGAACCCGTTTGCAAAAAACGCTTAACATTTCTGTGTTCCGCAACCGTCAAAACGATTTGACCAAATTTTTTTCTTTGAATGGAAATCTGTGTTACTGTAACGATGGATGTAAACGGATTGATGATTACACTTGGTCATTAACATAAACCAGAAGAATGGTGACTGTCATGACTCATTCAAGTTGTACACATACTCTTTCTAAAACAGTTTTTGAGAGGTTAGGTGTGCTCTACCGGCTCCGCAGTTTCTTCACCCCAATTCAGCTGTCGTTTCTGTATAGGGGTCTTGTCCGCCCCTGTATGGAGTACGCTTCTCTCGTGTTGTAGGCCAACTCACACACAGCTCTAGAGGTGCATATTAGGGTGGAGCGATTTCCTGATTTTTGAAATGACATTAGTAATAGTGCAGAAAATGTGCTATTGTATGTTGAATGCAAAGTGACAAACCGTTTTTCTCCAAAACAATATCTCAGGTGCCAATATGCCAATGAATTTCCAATAAAAACTTAAAACCTCTTTATTTTGACAAAAAATATATACAGCGACTCCGTAAATAAACAAATTTATATGTAATAGTACCCCACACATGGTGACGATTGGCATATTGACGCCAATCGCCATAAAATCATCACGCACAATCACCTACGTGTGTGGCCAGCATAACACAGTGTGTTAGTGTTAGACCAGCTGTTGCCGCGGTAAGGTGTCCGCTTGCGCAATCACATCAGATCCTTTCACTATTTAATATTTGATGTTGCATTTCACACATTCTCTTACACTTTGTGATCTTTTTATAAATTTGGATTATATATTATAAATCTGTATAGTAAAAGACTTTAATCAGGTCAGTCATGGCAACTAAAAAATGCCGGCAGTCAAGAACAATGGACTGTCACATCAATGGACTGTCACATATTTGGCAATGGAGAAGAACTGAGTCATCGTGTTCTACCAACATTTGAGGGTGTTATGAAATGCTATATATACAAGACGTCCCAAAAAAATGTATACACACTTTAAATACTTATAAAGGCAGTGTTTATTAAAATACATTTCATTTTCAAAATGTAATAGAATCTACAGACATTATTTAATTGTTTTGTCAACGCCTGTTTTCAAACTGACGTCCGTTCTAGTCCAGGCACTGCTGATAACGCGAAGCAATGGAATCACAAACATCACGAAACATTTCGTTTGGTATTTGTGTGCATTCTCGTTCAATGGCTGCTCTCAATTCAGCGACTGTTGCAGGTTTTATAGCGTAGACTTTGTCTTTTAAGTATCCCCATAAAAAAAAGTCTAGTGGTGTGAGGTCTGGTGAACGCGGAGGGTATTCTACGAAACCCCTTCGTCCAATCCACATCCACATCCACATCGTGCCAAGTACCACTCGCAATACTCCACTCTTCGGTCCGGATCATCTTCATTAATAGCATGGACTAATCTTGGAATGTAACTTTTCCACTGACAGCGCTTCAAAATGCGTTGGACAGACGATTCTGAAATTCCTACCTCACGACTCGCTTGCCGCACAGATTTTCTTGGACTTTGGTGATACGTTTCCAGTACTCTTTCTTGCTTTGTGGGCTTGTCGATGTCCGTGGTCTTCCGGAACGCTTCTTGTGGACATTCTGAACAGTTCCATCGGCTTCAAACTTATCTCTAATTCGAGTGATGGTAAGTCGCGTTGGTGGATCTGTTTGAAACTCCCTCCTAAACTGTCTTTGCCCTTCAACTGCGTTTTCACACTTCCAGTAGCATTTTAGAATGAATTTCCTTTGTTCAAAGCTTAGTCTGACTGCCATTATTAATTCTAATGGGTTTTAACTTGGAAAGAAAGAAACATCAATTGAGCTATCAGCTGTTAAAGTGTGTATACATTTTTTTGGGACTCCCTGTATGTATATGTATATATATATATAATATATATAAAATTATATATATATGCACTAAAATCACAAAATAACACGTGACCTTATTAATAAGCAAACAACCACAGGGAAAAGGAAACACAAAGTCCGAGCGCTTTCGTGATATATTCACATTATCAAGGAAAGCTCGGACTTTGTGTTTCCTTTTCCCTATGGTTGTTTGCTTATATATATATATATATATCCGGGTCACCTTCTGCTGGGTTCCTGCCCATGTCGGTGTTTCCGGTAATGAGGCGGCTGACCGCACAGCCCGGTCCGCCGCCTCGATGCCTCCCCTCCCCCGCCCGCTCCCCTTCTCTGACTATGTGCAGGTCTTTCGGTCTCTCTACGACCGCATATGGCAGCAGTCCTGGGACGATGCCACCGGAAATAAACTCTGGTCCATCTGTCCCCGCCTGTCATATTGGGCGTCCTCTTTCCACCGCTCCCACACAAAGAGGTCGTCCTTGCGCGGCTTCGCATCGGCCATACGCGCCTCACGCACGGCTATCTTATGTCCCGGCAGGAGGCTCCTTGTTGCGCCTCCTGCCAGTCGCCCCTCACCGTCTTTCACATCCTTGTGGAATGCCCCACCCTGTCGTCAGTACGTCGTCGCGCCTTCCCGTTCCTCTCTGATTTCCCCCTCCCCGATCGTTTACGTCTTATGCTCGCTGAGAGCCCTCTCTTCTCGCTTGACCGTCTTTTCCTTTTCCTCTCCCAATCTCGCCTCCTCTCTGAGCTTTAGGTGACTCTCACCAGTCGTCCGCGGTCCTCCCACTTCTAGTGCCTTTCCCCGTCTCCGTTTCTCTTTCTCATATTCTGCTTCGCCATGATATCCGCTAGCGTATAGCGGGAAATGGCGGTAAACGCCCAATACAAAAAAATATATATATATATATATATATATATATACAGGGTGTCCGTAAGTCTGGACCCATAGGGCAAAATTAATAAAATTACAAAATAGTCCCAGTTTCGCTGGACATGCGTCGAGGTGACTTCTTGGGACTGACAGCGAAGCTAGCCAACACATTGGTACTGGTTTCGTCTTCCGTAACAGTCCTTGAAGGTCCTCTGCGAGGCTTGTCAGCTACGGATCCAGTTTCCTTAAATTTCATCAACTTGCCAACACATCTGTGTGTGATTGGTGCGCGGTCTGGATGCATATTGTTGAATTCTTCGGCCACTTCCGGTGACTGCGGGTCCCGACCAGCAAAATAACTTGAACTCTCTCCTCTCTAGTCAGTAACATGGTTTACCTGCAACATAATAAAAAAATATATTATAAATCCCTATGGGTCCAGACTTACGGGACACCCTGTATATATCTATATATATATATTATTATATATATATATATATATATATATATATATATATATATATATATCAAGAAGAGTTAAACAATAAAGATCCTTCTGTTCATGAAAATATCATCGGCCGTTGCAGAAAACTTAATTTCATTATACAATAAAGCATCAATTCCAACTGTATCCTTCAACCGCGTTGTAAGAAAATAAAAGATTATCATACAAAATATAGATCTATATTGAAACAGCCTAAAGGTATGAAACAAACGGAGTCTTACTTAGATAAGTGCAAAAAATTTAAAAATGATGCTCAAAATCTTTTTGATATTGCCACTTGTAAATGTAAAGACTTTCAATCCTGCAAATGCCCAAAATCAAATCGAGTACCGAAACATGAACAAGAATTCCTAGAAGACAAAAGAACAAAAAGAGAAAGGGCCATAGAGTCAGTTTGTGTTTCTGCTTCTAAAAAAGTACAATTAGCACAAGTTAGAAAAAGCAGTAGAGATTTGTATCTTTCAAAACAACTGCCAGTAATGTCATCGACTTCATATTCAGAAAGTTTTCAGTTTGATATATCTTCAACAGATACAGAAAAAGATTCTGACGAAACATTTGATGAGCCAATCTCCGTAAAACGGAAACGTATCAGAAGCAAACGCGGAAAAAGTCGAAACATAAAATCTCTGAAGCGATTACGCTTCCCTTCACTTGCAAAAGCTTGTGATCGTACAGGTATTTCAGATAGAGCAGCTGCCATAATAACAAGTTCTGTTTTGCACGACATTAAACAAACATCTGAGCCTGATCCATCCCTAGTAATAGATCGCAGTAAAGTGCGCAGAGCTAGGAAGCATCAACGTGATGAGCTTCAAGAGGATGCTAGCGTAGGAAAAACAATTTTGAGTATTTATTTTGACGGTCGCAAGGATAAAACTGTCCAAGAACAGAAAGGTTCTAAATTTTATCGTAAAGTTGTTGTGGAAGAGCATGTAACCTTGGTAGCAGAACCAGACCAAGTGTATCTAGGGCACTTTACTTCTGAATCTGGGACATCTAAAAGTATATGTAAAGGAATATGCGATTTTTTGAATACACACAACGTTGATTCTTCAAATTTAGTTGCTATGGGACGTGATGGAACTGCTGTGAACACAGGAGCGAAAGGTGGAGTCATTCGGCTTATGGAAATGCATCTCAATAGACCTTTGCAATGGATTGTGTGTCAGTTACATGCAAATGAGCTTCCTTTACGCCACCTTATGGAGAAATTGGATAGAAAAACCACTGGACCTCGTGAATTTGTTGGCATCATTGGCCAGCAATTGCAGAAATGTGAAACACTTCCGGTTGTTCATTTCGAAAAAATCGAAGTTGAAATTCTATCTATTGACAAAGACGACTTGAACACGGATCAAAAATATTTGTTTGATATTTATCAAGCCGTTTTAATTGGCGAGTGTAGTACTGACCTATCAAGACGAAATCCCGGCAAGATGGTGCACTCTAGGTGGCTAACCACTGCAAATCGTATTCTGAGATTATACCTGAACCTTCTGATGATTTGAAAAATTTGGTTTCGTATGTTATGCACGTATATATCCCAATGTGACTTACAATCAAACAAAGCAAATCAATTGCATATGGAGCTCCTAATGTTTTCAAAACTATTCAGTATTCCCGAATGTTGAACGATTCTGTTCGAGCAGTTATTGAACCAGTGATCCAAAGAAATGCATTTTTCGGTCATCCAGAAAACATACTTTTGAGCATGATACAGGATGAGCGTAGCCATCCAAGAGTACTTGGATGGAGAAGAATAAAGAAAGCTAGAGAACAATATCGTGGAAAAAGTTTTACTTTAAAATCCCAAAGTTAAATTTCGAAGCCACAGACTACACAAACATGATTAATTGGCATGACATCGCAGTAACTGAACCTCCAATGACGCGTGATTGTGTTTCCGACGATGAAATTGATACAATGATTGCTAATAGGGAAGTGAAGGATTTCAACAAGATGCCATGCCATACTCAAGCTGTTGAACGAGTCATCAAGTTAGTTACAGAAGCATCGTCTGCTGTGTGTGGAGCAGGATCTAGAGACGGATATATTCGATCGAGAATGGTAGCACGGAAAATGATGCCCTCATTTGAAACCAAATCTGAATTTCGAATATAATTAGATATTGACTAAAGTTTTCATTACATAAATCGTGTCCAAATGGTTGGGCATGGGTGGAACTCAACATACAGCCACCTCCTCGTGGTGAGTTCTGGATCATTCGGGCTGTATACGAATTTACGTGACAGTCAGAATGAACGAAGAGCCGTATTTATGGAACCAATTATTATCTGGAAATAAAAAATCAATGCAAATAATATAAAAACTATTTCCGTTCATTGAAAAACTCAATATTTAAATCGGTTAAATTTCCTTATATCACTCGTCTGTAAAATACCATTTTTTCAGAATAAATTCATAAATTTAGGTAATAACATTGGTACATGGAGATGTATCCTTAGGAGGCTACAACTTTTATACGTGCTTACTATCAGGTCACAACATATTTTGCGCACTATTAGGAATCTTAATTCAAAACTTACATAGAACTTTCCATTTATGCCTTTTACTGAATATTGCTATTTTTTTGTCATAAATCTACATATTTGGAGTAAGATTGGCACCTGAAGACATTAAGTTAAGGTGCTATAACTTTGGACCAAAACCTTATAGTAAGTGCGTTCTATTCTCCACACTATTACAATCCATAATTCAAAAGTTACAAATAAATTTTCAGTTGTCTATTTTTTCTAAATATCACTATAATTTCGCAATATATTCATAAATATGGAGTGAGATTGGCACCTGAAGATATTAATGTAGGAGGCTAGAAATGTAATACACACTTTGTTTCGGGTCATAACACATTTTCTACACTCTTACGAACCATATTTCAAAAGCTTGTGGACCCAGCCCCACCCCCCACCCCCCACCCAAACGCTCCAACCTAGTGCATATAGTCGTGTATCCTAGTAATATTATTGCGAAAAAGAAATTTAGCTGAAAAACATTTCTAAAAATAGAAACATTTAAAAATAAGAGTATAAGGTGATGGGTAAGCAGAATTAAAAAATGTAACAAGTTTTACCTTTAAGAGGGAAGAATTCTGGCAGAAACGATTTCCTACTTTTTTTCCGATTACAATAAAGAAAAAATTATTTACATGTATGCAGCTTTACTTGACTGGGTGGAATGAAAGACTTTTCCTATCATCATTTCCTCCCCCCCACCCTCTTACTGACTGTCTTCAATTCCCCTCTCTTCGTCACAATATTACCTCGCTCTCTCTTTACTATCACTGTTATAACGGACATTGCTCTTCTGAACTCTCTAACTGCGTGCCTCTTCCTTTAAGGAGAGCTCGCAGTACCAGACTTTCGACACATTCTCATTCCTTTCCTATCCAACTCTCTAATACGGTGGTTAATCGGTATTTCAATCTTTCATCTACTCAACTGGTGAACTCTGGAACAATCTTCCTCAATCCATCTTTCCCCCCGTCTATGATCTCCAATCTTTCAAACGCAAAGTGTTCAGTCATCTCGAAAACTTTGGACCTTGATTTTGGCTCTCTTATTCTTCTGTAGGGGAGGGCGGGTATTCGCCTTTGGCCCTTCCTTCCTGCATAAAAAAAAAAAAAAGAGTTGAATTTTTTGCAGCCATCAATCTTGGCTGTGAAATTTCTTTGAATTTCTTTTAGTTGGTTAATTTCTTTTTTATATGGGGACGTCAAGACTGAGCAGTGTTCAAGTTTTAGTATGATCAGTCTTTACAGCAGGGGAATCGTTACTTTATTGTCCCCTAATTTAAAGGTTCTCAGTAACTGTCCCGTAACTCTTTTTGCTTGTTTATCGCTATCTGATTTTCTCTCAAATTTCGTTTCATCGGTCACTATAATCCTTAATTCTATTGCTGTCGTTTTCCTCTGAATTCTCTATCTGTTTAGGTATAATATGCTTTCTGTTTTAGCTTCTCATTTTTTCCATATCTCAAGAGCTGAAATTTCTCGGTGTTGCATTCTATGTTAGTCTTTTGACCATCGGTATACTCTGTTTGTCCCCCTCTGTAGAACCTTCACCACTTCTGCATTTCTGATTTTTCCGCTGGTTTTTGTAGCATCAGCAAATTATGTTACTATACTGTTGTTGGTTACTTCGTTCTTTTTTTATATGCAAGAAAGAGAGATCAATGGCGAATGCCCGCAAGAACCCCCCCCCCCCCCCCCTCCCATAGAAAAAGAGAGCCAAGATCAAGGTTCAGGGTTTTCGACATACCTGGACACTGCGTTTGAAAGTTTGAAAGATTGAAGGTCATAGAGAGGGAGAAAGATGGATTGAGGACGATTGTTCCAGAGTTGACAGGTTGAGTAGATGAAAGGTTGAAAATGCCCATTGCGTTAGAGTTGGACACAAAAGGAATGAGAATGTGTCGAAAGTCTGGGACTGCGTGCTCTCCTTAAAGGAAGAGGGATGCAGTTAGAGAGTTCAGAAGAGTAGTATCCGTTATAATAGGGATAGTAAAGAGAGTGAGGCGACATTGCGGCGAGGAGAAGGGGATTGAAGACAGTCAGTGAGAGGCGGGGAAGTGATGAGACGAAGAGCCTTTGATTATTCCACCCAGTCAAGTATAACTGTGTGGGTTGACCCACCCAACACATGAGAAGCGTACTCCATACAGGGGCAGACAAGACCCCGTCAAAAATAAAAATTTAAAAGGGGGGAAAAATTTTCATTATTGTTCTACACATTTGAATGTGGTATCATTTAATAGATCTCTTCATGCTGATTCTAAAAATGTATACTGTAGTTTTATAGGTCTACGGTAAGATATCTGGGAGTTATTGCCCATTAAAATTAGGTGGTAAAGTGGGGGCCCATATCTCAAAAACTATGGGTCATAGTACTTTTTTATTTTGACCAGTGAAATCAGCACCCGGAAGAACCCCATATGTCAATTTTCATCAAAATCCGAGTCGGAGTGGTGACATGCATTGGGTGATCTGGAATGCCCCAGAAGAGAAAGGATTGAGATGTTATTGTTGAAGGTAAGGGGATAGTCAGAGATTGTAGAAAGATCAGAGGTCAAGTGCACCATAGCCGTTCTACGCAAAGGATGGAGTGACTGTAAGCTTTTTGAAGCGGGTGGAGAAGTGAAGGATCAAATCATTGGTCTAGGAGTGGATAGAACAGGAAGTGCGACTTAAAAGATCATTGACAAATAAAAGGAAAAGAGTGGATGACAGGACAGACCCCTCAGGAACACCACTGTTAGCAGCCTTAGGAGAAGAACAGTGACCATCTACAACTGCAGCTATAAATCGGAGAGAGAGGAAATTAAAGATGAAGGCACAGATAGAAAGATTGAAACCGAAGGAGGGCAGTTTGAAGAGTGAAGATTTGTGCCAGACTCTGTCAGAAAGCTTTTGATATGTCTATCGCAATAGAAAAGGTTTCACCGAAATCCTGAAAGGAGAGTGACTAAGAATTAGAGAGATGCAAGAAGATAGCCAGTAGAGCGTCCCTTGCGAAACCCATACTGACGATCTGAAAGAAGATTGCGAGAAGCGTGGTGTTAAAAATCTTCCTATTGAGGATAGATTAAAGAACTTTAGAAAGTCAAGAAATCAAAGCAGTTGGACTTGTGGTGTACCGATTAATCAGCATCGGCAGATTTGGCCATTTTGGGGGCATCGGTATCGGCCAAATTTAGTCGTTTCTTGCCGATTCTTCGATATTTTAAAGTTTTCATTACAAAACAAAATCTATATTTAGAGAGAATTGAACAGACCAAAAAAAAATATTTATGATAATTTATACTCTTTTCAAAGTGTCATCATATAAAAGTATTTTACATTCACGAAAAAGGGAAATCTTAATAAGTTAAGTTCCCCATAAATTTACATTTTCTCTAACTAGCTTATCTCTAAATATTATAAACTATCGTAATCTCCTACTCTATATTAATAATAATTCTATATTAAGTTGTGCTTTATAATTTATATATAAAATCATATTATGATGACTTTATTTTAAGTATTTGGATCTTTTCCGTTTGACTTCCGCCATTGAAACATAATTAAACTTTTTGTATTTTAACTGAAATGTCTTGATGATACAAAATAAGTTACTTTATAAAAAAGCTTTTCTTAATTTCCCCTTCAAATTTTGTTTCTTATAAACAATTTTAATTACTTTCAAGATCCATGCTTAATTTTTAAGTTTTAATCGTGTACTCAGAAAAATAAGGGGATCACCTGAAGATCAGGGCCTCCAGCCTTCTTTAGTTAGCTTTATAAGGCTAACTAACAAAAATATCACGACCTAACCTAACCAATCGTCAAGGTCGTACAGTTGACCTAACGATTGGTTAGGTTAGGTCGTGATATTTTCGTTAGTTAGCCTTATAAGGCTAAGTATTTTAATAATTTTATAAACCCAAATTATATTTAGATTTTTTTATTCAAATTGGCCACCAGGGACTTTAAATTTTAATGAAAATTTTTTTTGTTTTTTATATTGTTGAAGAAAGAAAATACCTTCATCATAAGGAAAAACCATTACTTTAAATATTGGTATCAAATTATGAAACTAAAATAAAATTATTTTGTGATTTTACTGAATAATAAAACTCTAACATCATTTTAGCTATGGTATATGAGTAACAAGTTGTGGAGTGAGCTAAGGAAAAGTTTTTAAACAAATTTGAAGTGTAAAAATGTAAAAATTGAAAGTTTTCATATTGGATTAGTAAAATTTATGAAGGGAATTGATTTTTTAAAATATAGGCAACTAATCGGTATCGGCAGTTTCTCATGAAATCGGTACATCACTAAATTGCAATAGTTGGAGGGTTCAGAGTGGTCTCCCTTCTTTGGGACATGCTGAATGAAAATGAACTTCCACCAGGAAGGCAAAGTACCAGATGAAGACAAAAACGAGTGTTAGTCTAGGCAGGGTGTGAACACAAGCGCAGTTCTTTAGAACAACAGGAGGAACACCATCAGGACCGTACGCCTTCCTAGAGTTGAGCCCAGATAGGGCAGTTGTTGTTGGAGAGGTTCTTGGCTAGATGCCAAAACGAGCAAGAATAATTAGAATTGGATAGGTTTTCACATTTTTGTCAGATAAGGAATTGTTGGCGAGTCGAAGAACAGATTTTGCACGCTTCTGGGCAGAAATATAAGCTAGTGAGAATCAAGAGTTGGATGGTAACGGTACCTTCTGAAAGCCTCCTCTCTGTTGCGGATAGCAATAGAAAAAGTAAAGTTGAACCAAGTTTTTTTGCATTAGTTGTAGGAATAGAATATGGAGTGTACGCCTCCATGCCCAAGAGAATCATCTCCGTGATGCATTCAGCACACTCGGAAGGGCCCCGGCCACGGAAGCAGTAATAATTCCATGGGAAATCAGAGAAGTACTGCCGAAGGGTCTCTCAGTCAGCGCCGCCAAAGTGCCAAAAGCCAAACTGGAGCGATAAGACAGGAAATAGATATAAAAATGTGGTCGGAGGAGCCCAACGGAGAAAAAAGTTTTACATTAAGAGGAAGGATGAGAAACAAATCCAGAATGTTAGGCCTATCTCCAAGTCTATATCTGTTAGCATGATAATGAATAGGGGCGGGACTAATACATGTGGTTCTGATCCGCGTACTTCCAATTCTGATGATGATATACCTTGGATTGTTACGAGTTGCTGGCGCTCCCTGAGGAAGTTGTAGATCCATTTTCCCATTTTGCCCTTTATTCCATTTTTTTTCCTACGTGTTATACTGTGATTACACTTGCCGAATGCTTTAGCAAAATTTGCGTATATGACATCGCAGTTTTTATTGTTTTCAAGCTCATCTATATTGTTATAGTGCTCTATTAGTCGTGATAGGCACGATCTTCCTGATTGGAATCAGTGCTGCTTCACATTGAATCTGTCTTGCGTCTCCCAAAAGTCATAGATTCAAATATTTTGGTGAGATGAGATATCAGTGGCACTCGTACATAGTTTTTTACTTGACACCTATCCCCTCCTTTATATATGTAGGGGCAACGTGTTCCTTGACAAATAAAGTAGTACCTCTGGCTCGTAATTGAAGGTGCCCGTATGTGTGTGTTTCGGGGAAGGGGGTTGGTTGCCGAGGATTGAATCAAAATTATTAAATCACTCCATTAAATCATATGATTTTTTGTTTTTTAAATATTTAACCCAAATAATAAACTGGCAATTGGAGTATCTTTTAGCTTAAGGTACTGTGTGTGGATGTAAAATGATGTGCTGAAGAAATTTCAGTTGCCCTTCCTCTGGATAAAATTTTTAAAAAAAATGTGACATTGGAAAGGCAACAGAAATCTGGAAAAACAGTTGCAATAAGAGCAAATTGACAACGCTTCTAATGGAAAATTAAAGAAAAATGCAACAACTTCTCACATCAGCTAACTCCTTAGCCAATATTATGGGTTACGTCTTGGCCATTGTCGTAACTTCGCTTCCTGTTCATCAGCAAAGTTAAGCGACACTGGGTGTGGGTAGTAGTTGGATGGGAGGCCGTCTTCTGCCTCTAGGTTGTGTAGTGACCCGTGGTTCGGATCCCACGTAAAGCTGTAGGTCCCCTCCCTCATATGACCTTAGATGTTGCGAAAGAGGTTAAACAACCCTATCAACCATCTTAGAATATTAGGCATCTCATTTACGAAGAAAGTAACTCACTAGTGATGTAAGGTAATATCAATGTCCCATATTCCCCAAGGAAGTCGGGGCTAGGGCCGGAGCCTTGGATACTTTAGTCAGAATCAATTAAAGAGGGGTGGCCGGCCAGTTTCTTCGTCGTGACGTAAGATACAGAAAAGACAACCGGCCAGCTCTAGGCCGCACTAGGGTTCGAACCCACGACTCGGCACTCAGCACTGCCGGGCGACGCCCTAACCGATCGAGCCACGAGACGCTCTAACTCAGTAGTGAAGAGGACTCTCTAACCATGAAGTGGGTAGGTGAAAATTACTCCTCAACTACACGTACTATACTAAAGTACAAGGCTGAGTATCCACCTTTCCCAAAATATATGTTTACTAATGCTGTCACTTCAGGTGTTCCATTTGTGTGATAGAAATCATCAAACTCACTAGACATTATTAATGACGAAATATTGAAACTTTCACAAATATTATTTACTGCTGCCTCAGCAGCAGGAGAGAGCGTTTTCTTTATTTGGTATGGTTCACTCAAAAATAAGAAACGGAAAGCTGCCAAACTAGTATTTGTTTACAAATGCTATAACAAAAAGCAGTCCATAGAGTAGATGCGTGTTGTATGCTGTATTTGCTCTCTGCAGTCTTTGACAAAAAAAAAATTTTTTTTTTTAAATGAACCTGGCCGACCCAACTTAGCCTAAACTAACCTAACCTAACCTAACAACCCGTCACATGCGAACTTTACCTACCAAGCCAATGAACATGATGTATTGATACTGCAAGAAATTTAAAGTATCAGGTTGTAACATAAATTCTGCTCGATTAGAAAACAGACGATAGATAATAGAATGACCTCAAGACATGGGCGTCCGGAGGGGGGGGCAAGAGGGGGCAGTTGTCCCCCTTGGAAATTTGTGTTTGCCCACGCAACGACTTCTATAATTCTACTGCAGCTCAGTCAGTGTTTCCACATTCAAGGAAATGTCGTTTACTTTACCTTTACTTTACCGAAGTGCCATGTCGTTGAACTTAAGTGTTAAATAAACTATACTGAAAGATATAGTAATGGAATTATTTGCAAAGATCATTATATTGAGTATTTTATTTATTTTTTTCTCTCGAAAACCTTTTGGTCAATTTCACTGAAACTTACACGATTATAGTTAATCATAGTATCATATAACATATAAAAAATGGACTTGACTGGTAGAAAAAAAAATGCACTGCGACCACTACGAGTAAAAACCGTCATCTCCCCTTATCATAGCCTGCTTTCGGTGCTAAATTTATGTACTTAGTAATACTAAGTACATAAATTTAGCACCGAAAGCAGGCTATGATAAGGGGAGATGACGGTTTTTACTCGTAGTGGTCGCAGTGCATTTTTTTTTCTACCTAATAAAGAACTAATAAGAACTCAGAACTAATAAGTTAGTTTTGCACCCCCTTGCGAAAAATCCTGCGGAGCCCCTGCCTCAAGATAATGTGAAATAGTTTTAGAAATGTTGCAAAATACATGCGGCGACAGGTTCGCACAGGTTTTATCACGAGTACAGATGACTTAAGCTAGTGTAGGATTAGGCTAATGAATATTTTCTCTGATGTTTTTCATAGAGTTACAACGCCACCCCTGCGATATTACAGTAATTGAAAAAACATGGAGCCCATGAAAGAGCATATTCAACATGTGATGCTGTATGAGTTCCATAAAGGATCTAATGCTAGTGAATCCGCAAAAAACATTCAAATAGTTTATAGAAATAATGATGTGAGCGAATGGATGTGTAGGAGATGGTTTGAGAAGTTCAGAAATGGAGACTTTAGTCTGAAAGATTATCAACGAACAGGACGACCAAATGAGTTGGATGAAGAATTGCTGAAAGCAACAGTGGAGGAAAACCCAACGGTAACTGTAAGAGAACTTGGCCTGCAACTCGGCGTTAGCCATATGACCATTCATCGTCATTTGAAGCTGTTAGGAAAAGTAGTGAAGGTTGGAAAATGGGTTCCGTATGATTTGTCACAAGCGAATCTTCAACATCGAATCGATATTTGCACATCACTGTATTCTCGGCAACTGCAAGCACCGTTTTTGAATCGGATCGTCACTGGGGATGAAGAATGGGTCCTCTATAACAATATTAAGCGTCGACATCAGTGGCTTAGCCGTGAAACAAAGCCTGAACCTCAGCCAAGGAATGGACCCCATCCAAAGAAAATTTTGCTGTGTGTTTGGTGGGATATGCAAGGAATTATTCATTTTGAGCTTCTGCTAGATAACCAAACAATCACGGCTGAAGTCTATTGCCAACAACTCCAACGATTGAAGATGACATTGCAAGAAAAACGTCCTGCATTAATTAATCGCAGAGGTGTTCTATTCCACCAGGATAACGCGCGCCCTCACACTGCTCGAATCACCACTGCCCAATTGGAGGCATTTGGATGGGAAAAAATGCCTCATCCACCTTATTCTCCGGACATCGCACCTTCAGACTACCATTTATTCAGAAGTCTGCAACACCACCTAGATGGACAAAAGTTGCAATCCAGGGAAGCTATCGAAAACGAAGTGATCGCTTTTTTTAACTTAAAACCAAAGGATTTCTTCGAACGTGGCATAAAAAAACTTTTCTACAGGTGGGAAGAGGTTATAGAAAAAGGAGGGAATTATATTGATGATTTATTTGTCATTGTCATTTAATTTTTGTTCTGAATGAACTAAAAAATCGAGCAGAATATGTTACAACCTTATATTATAGTTAAAAAGTAAAAAAATCTAAAATCGACAATCTTGGTTTGTGTGTGTGAGAGATTGATTGATTTTGATTATTTGCAAGTGGTTACTCTGCTGAAGAGCAAAAGTATGAAATATTGAGAAACGGGGGATAATAAGTCATTCATGCGTGTTTGAATGATAAAAAAGCTTTAAAGACCCATCAGATGACAGCCTCATTTCGAATCGAACCACAAGAGGTAGCCAAGTGAATATAAACGCGATGTGAACGGTTGTTTATAGGGATCGATTATGATAGTTGACTAACTCTTGTCCAGATATGGAAGTTTTATGCGGTGCTAAAAGATTGTTTGAGTATGAAAGTAATAAGTACTAAATTTGTTGCAAGTATGTTGACCACAGAACGAAAGTAAATATGCGTTTGCATTGATTTGCTACACATGGCAGGAAATTGCGAAAATTTATTACCTAAGAATAATTACACGTGATAAACCTTGTTGAGATGTTCACATTCTTTTAATTGAATTGAATTGAATAACTATTAATAATAAATACATTGGTCGTACAACTTACAATGACATAAATAATTGTGAAGATGGAGTACTTATTTTATTTAATTTGGCCCTTAAGCTTTAGGCTTCATTGGGTTCTTATTAAAAATAAAACGTTGTTGTTGTTGTTAATTAATAATAAATAGATCATGAATAAGTATTATTAATAATTAAGGTATGTATTAATCTTAAATTATCATTATCGATATAACAAGTGCAAGGTCATTATTGAAGGTATTATACCAATACCATACAACGAAATCAATATTATACACGAGATATAAGAACTGAACAATCACAAGTAATATATCTCTAATCCTAAATTACATACGAGAAATGAATAAACAATAGTAATGTACATTAATCCTAGATTTTTATTAGTATGCTATTATTAATCGGGATTTCAAGTTGGTTTTAAACGAATTTACATTCGCAAGATTTTTTATGTCGGCATTTAAATCATTCCATAATTTCAATCCAATGAAAATGGGTACTTTTTGAGATGAAGACAATCTAAATTAAAGTATAACATGCTTTGATCTATTCCTGGTTTGATATAAGTAGATTTCCTGATGAGTTACGAAATATCTATTTACCCATTGTGAGTTAATTATTTTGTTCTTGCGCTTGCAAATAAAAATAAAATGTGCCAATCTGATTACATCATCGAGCTTTAGTAGTTTTAGCTCTTTAAATAATGCACTAGAGCAATGGTTCCCAACAGGTGGGCCATGGCCCACTTGCTTGTCTTTTAGCACTATTAATAAGTGTTAATAACAAAAATGTACTTAAACCTTGTGTAAACATACCAGCTTAGCAATATGGAAAGTGGGCCATGAGTTGTTCAAATCAGCTCTAGTAGGCCGTAGCCTAAAAAAGGTTGGGAACCACTGCACTAGAGTAATCAAGGAAATCATATTTCTTTAATTCGTAAGATATTTGAACCCCATGACCAAAGTATTCGCAAATAATTGTATAAAGTCTTATGGAATGTTTACCATATATCCCATAGTAGACGAGAAATGTGAGACAGTGGAAAGCACCAGTACGCCAGCTGTACAACCCTGATGGTAAAGAACTTTGCCAGAAAAATAATTACAAGGATAGAACCTGCACCTTGTTCATCAGACCCTGTACCGAATTACACATTCCTGAAAGGTTCCTGTTTGAAACTGTCTCATTGACCTAGATGTTGCAAAGCCAGAAAAAGTACGCCAGGATGTGACTTTTCAGAAGCAGCTTTTGAGTGATACAGGCCAATAATAGCATTTTCAAAAACTCTTGACATCGCTGGAATGAGTGGGGGGATGTAGGAGAAAGCTATTTTGAAAGAACATGCAGAATGATTGCAGTTGAAGGTAGTTTGTAATTTTACGAGGCCCTGGAAGTTAGTGACTGCACTTTGTATGACTTCGATTCCTCAGAGTAAGTTTGTATTTGGTTCGAGTACATGTGAATGCAAAAGGGATAGAAGAAATCTTTATGATGTCTTAATGAAAATTTACTTCTTATATTTATTTTCTGTTTCCTGCAGAAACGTAGCTTGTATCAATTGGATTAAATCCGTGTTGTACCACCACATGAGTCTATTGAGCACAGTTTCCGATAAGGAGAACCTTTTGCAGCCCTTCTACGCCATTTTCGATGCCAGAACTTCGTCTTTACTCGCCGTAGCGAAGCTTCACGCCAGAATCAGTTTGCTTTTGACGCACGTGAAGAATCGTCACGAGAATGTTACTCAGAACATCACAGATTCGCATAGTGAAGCTCTGTTGAGATACAGAGAAGGTAAACTGGTTCGCCTAGATCAGGGGTGGGGTTTGTCAGGGGAACCTGCCGCCGCGGGCGGCAGGTTTTAATTGCCCAAAGGTAATTTGATTATTTAAAGTCATACAGTATTTACATCGTAATTATGTCCCAAACTATTTTTAAAGCTGCAGTTTGCCCGGTAGAGATATATTAGTTGAAATTTTCCCGCTCCACAATAAAGGTTCCCCACCCCCCTGGGCTAGATGGATGATGATTATACAGATGCGCTCCGGTACACTATTTGTTTCCTTGTTTTTACCTTATACCCTGATGTGATCGTTTCAAATATGAAATCACGAAAGACGCCAAAAATTAGAGCTCCCGTGGCGTTGATTAGGAGTTAGACTTGAAACGTAGAGGTCCTGGGTTCGACTCCTACGGCAACCATGTCTTCGGGTTGAATTGGGTTGTTTGCTTACTTGGAATGCTCGGGCTCAGATGACTGAGGGTTGATGTTCATCCCCATCCGTGTAAGGAAATAGTGGCTTCTGATATTATCTGTTCCCAGACCAACTGCGAAGACATTTCTTTTACACATTAAATCTATAATGTGAGACTCAAGTAGTCTGTTAAAACTCTTATAACAGTTTAGTGAATATTAATAACATATAAATCTAAGTAGTGGTACAAAAGACTGAAACGAAATTTAATCTGAAAATGAAGTGGGGGGGGGGGGGGTCATATTTACCCCCCACTCACCTCCTCCCACCACTCACCTCCTCCCACCACTCACCTCCTCCCACCACTCACCTCCTCCCACCACTCACCTCCTCCCACCACTCACCTCCTCCCACCACTCACCTCCTCCCACCACTCACCTCCTCCCACCACTCACCTCCTCCCACCACTCACCTCCTCCCACCACTCACCTCCTCCCACCACTCACCTCCTCCCACCACTCACCTCCCATACACGCTAGTAGTGGAGGTGAATTCTCTGTCATCTGAGGCCAAGCAGACATAAAGTATAAGTGACCAACCCGCTCAGCCTGATGGGGTCGAACTAGGGACGTTCACGTTCGAGTCCAATCTACATGAGCTTTCATATTCAGACGTTGAAAGTCGAGTTCGAACTGTTAAAATTGACTTGTTAATTCTTTCTCTGCAGATTCTTCTGATGAAGAGGACGTGAGAGTGGAAATGGAGGGCGCACCTTCCGAATCGGAAGACATTTGGGACGACTGGACGGAGGAAGACGACGACGATGAGGAAGAAGTGGGCAGTGGGAACCTCCAAGAGGCAGGAGGAAAAAGGGGAGGAGCTGCTAAACGGAAGATGGTCCCAGAAGATGATTTTGTTTTTCTCAGCGATTCCGACGACCACCAGGACGGTGTTGGTGACAACGACAATGACAACGATGTGCAGTCGGTCTCGGAGAGTGAATAACGGAATGGTTCTTCTTTCAATCGCTTGGATTTTCTTTTTATACCAAGCGTTATTCATTGAATGAATGAATAAAATGACGATGTCGCCTTTAATTCATTTCCCGGCATTAAGATTCAAAGTGTGTTTGTGAAGTTAAAGATGGCATTTGCCTCATTCAAATGTCTTCTTTTCGGATTATGTCGTGGTCATGTCACGATACCTCTTCTTGGGAGATCAGTGAATCTTAAAAACGTTGTATGTGGGTAGTAATTGGATGGCTGACCGTCCTTCATATTCAGATATAGTGCCCCGTAAGTCGGGTCTCCTTGGATTGTTAGTATCGAAGCCAAACAATGCAATTAGGCTGCGCGCTTTTCTTCGCCCTGCTCGCGGTCTGTTTTTCTTACTGAAATACTAAAGGGTACACGAACCTACTGGGAGCAAACCTTAAATTTTCTCTCTTCTGTATTTTCGATAGACATGCTTCAGCCACTAATTTATTTCTACGAGAAAGTTAGAAAACTGTTCCCAGAGAGGTTATGACCAACGCGGAGTAAATACATCTGTATGTAGTATTGGAATTTAAAAAGATAGTTCGATGGTGGACTTTAAATGTCATGATACACTTCACGCATTTAGTCATGTTGTAGATACAATTTTATTTGACAACATATCGCATATTATTATTAATTAAACAATAAGTATAATTTATTTGACGATTGTTACAAATTGGTTGTCATATTTAAAACTATTGATTCATTAACTTTTTCCTCCTGAAGGATTTTCAAGAATTATAATACTTTTACTTACACTGTGCTCCATAAATAGCTTTACCCCAACTTCACACACACACACAGGGTGAACCCCCTCTGACTTCATTATATAAAAAATTAGAATCTCTTCTAAAGATGTGTTTTCTGCCCTATCTGGGCTCAAATCTAGGAAGGCATACGGTCCTGATGGTGTTAGTCCTGTTGTTGTTAAGAACTGTGTTTCTGTGCTGACACCCTGCCTAGGCAAACTCTTTCGTCTTTCTCATCTGGTACTTTTCCTTCCTTCTTTAAGTTCGCTTTCATTCAGCCTGTCCCAAAGAAGGGTGACCGCTCTCAACCCTCTAACTATTGTCCAATTGCTTTAATTTCTTGCCTTTCCAAAGTTTTTGAATCTATCCTTAAGAGGAAGATTCTTAAACACCTCTCTTCTCACAATCTTCTTTCAGATCGTCAGTATGGGTTCCATAAGGGACGCTCTACTGGCGATCTTCTTGCATATATATCTGACTCTTGATCATCCACCTTTCGAAATTTCGGTGAAACTTTTGCTATTGCGCTTGACATATCAAACGTTTTTGATAGAGTTTGGCACAAATCTTTAATTTCGAAACTGCCCTCCTTCAGTTTCTGTCCTTCTATATGTGCTTTCATATTTAATTTCCTTTCTGGCCGATCTATAGCTGCGGTTGTAAATGGCCACTGTTCTTCTCCTAAAGCTATTAACAGTGACGTTCCTTAGGGTTCTGTCCTGTCACCCACTCTTTTTCCTTTTATTTATTAATGATCTTTTAATTCGCACTTCCTGTCCTATTCATTCCTATGCCGATGATTCCAATCTTCACTTCTCCACTCGCTTCCCAAAGCGTCCCTCACAACAGTCACTTCATGATTCGCGTAGGACGTCACACAGCCATTCCGAGTGGAATCCAGAGGTGGGGAGTCGGCCAAAAACAACCGACTCCCGACTTCTGAGTCGGTATTTTTAAAAACCGACTCCCGACTCCCGACTCTTTCCTTATCATGCTGATCTACAACCTTATAAATATTGGGATGTTTGTTTCGTAGATGGCGTTTCAAGTTTGAGGCTCTAGTTGGAATATTAGCATGTTTCCCAGTGTAAGCACTAATTTTTGCATTACACTCTTTACCATCCTTTTCTACTTGACAAATAAAAATACTTTCATCCTCATTTAGCTTAAAATATTGAAAGACTGCTGATTTTCTACTAGGCCCACGACTCATTACTAATAGGGGCTAATTAAATTAATAATTAATATATTGCTAATTTTTATATGGTACCTAGTATCCTAAAATAGAAATATGAAATCATTTGCTAAGATTTACCAGAACAATAAATCAAATGTGGAAATGTGAATATGTGAATCTAGAATTAGTTCACGAAGATATTTATTTAGGGCAGAGTAGTATTCTGGTAAATTGTTGGCATATAGAAATTGAATCAAAGAGTCGGGAGTCGGTCGTTTTTACCGACTCCCGACTCTTCAAAAAAGCACCGACTCCCTACTCCTGACTCCTGACTCCCGACTCCCGACTCCGACTCCCCACCTCTGGTGGAATCAAAGGCTTTTCGTCTCAATTCCCCGCCTCTTACTGATTGTCTTCAATATCTCTCTCTTCGCCGCAATGTTGCCTCTCTCTCTCTTTACTATCGCTATTATAACGGACATTGCTCTTCTGAACTCTCTAACTGCATGCCTCCTCCTTTAAGGAGAACATGCAGCACCAGTCTTTCTACACTTTTTCATTCCTTTTCTGTCCACCTATTTAACGCAAGTTAATCGGTATATTCAATCTTTCATTCTACTCAACCAGTGAACTCTGGAACAATCTTCCTCAATCCATCTTTCCTCCTGTCTATGACCTCCCACTTTTCAAACGCAGAGTGTCTAGGTATCTCGAAAACCCCGGATGAAACTTGGGTACACCACTTTGAACCTGAAACAAAACGCCAATCCATTGCGTGGCATCAACGCAAACTCCCCACGCAAGAAAAAGTTCAAAGTGGCTCCCTCTGCAGGAAAGGTTATGACCACCATCTTCTGGGACATGAAAGGGGTGATTCTGGTGGACATGATGATGAAAGGACAAACAATCAACTTGGAGGCATATTGCTACCCTACAGACACTCCAGAGACGTATAAAGCGAGTTCGACCGGAGATAAAACTGGAAGACGTCCTTCGTTTGCACGATAACGCAAGACCACACAACAGTTTGCAAACAAGAGAGGCCATCACAAAAATGCGCTTGACTGTGTTACCCCACTTTCTATACAGCCCGGATCTGGCACCTTCAGACTTCCATTTGTTTGGACCAATGAAGGATGCTATTCGTGAAAGAAAGTTTGAGTGACGATGAGGTTGTTGTTGACGTTAACGGGTGGCTCCAGCGGAACCCAGCGGACTTTTACCAGCAAGGAATAAAGGCCCTTGTTTCGAGGTGGAGGGAAGCCGTAGAAAAGGATGGAGACTACGTGGAAAAATAAAAACTTGTGAAAAAGGTATGTAACTACTTGTGTACAAAATTTCTGGAACTTACAAGGAAACTTGGAAAGAAAAAAAAAAGGTGGGGCAAAATATATTGAGTGGCCCTCGTAGTATACATATTCGGGACGTTAAAGTAAACAAAAAAGTTTCTATGAACATAAATCCGCAATCGCTTCGTCTCCGAGATACATTGCAGTCATTAAAGTTTATCGAAGTTTATTTACAGCAAGTACTCAAAATGATTTCCATATACATATAAGAGAAGGCCACGAATGTTGCAGAAGTTTATGAAACCTCGAATGGACAGTATCAGATCCAGCCCCGCTCCCCTCAGGTCTGCGTTCCCGGTATCGGCAGCGGGGGAGCCAGAAGTGGGGACATTTATGGTCCCCTCCCCAGAGACTCCGAGGCTCTTGAAGTTGATACATTTTTTTTAATTTTGAAAATATTATGTAGTGTGTAAGATGCATGTATATGTAGTGAGGAATAGGAAGAGAAGTGCGTGTTTGAGAGCATGCTGGGTTGCTCACAGGGTAGATGAGACACTGAAAAATATTAGTTAAGGAGACCAGTGACAGGAGAAACGGGAGTTCCAGCGCGCGCGCGCACGAAACTTTTTGATTTTGATATTTTACATGAACCCGTACTAATTTTTTCCGTACATTTAGAATCTACAGTTTGGTCAAATTTGAACTTATAACGAGCAAAAAGATCGAATCTAAAATTTGAAAGGAAAGATACTGTAACATCTCGCGTATCAAAACTAAAATGGCATATGTGTCAGGAAAACGTTATGAAACGTAAAATTAACGTCATCTGAACTGACTACGAGGTTACGACAAGGAACTGACGAGTATTTATCCCGCTGCAGCTGAACTGCAAAGCCATAAGCTAATGGTAGTTCCTTGTAATTTTTGGCTAAAAGTACAACGGTGCTTTTTCTTTGCCTGGGTACGCTTTCATACAATGGCAGAACAAAACTTAAGTGAAAACCCTTCGAATATTTTTTCCTATCTAAGAGAAGAGCAAGTATCGTACTGATCTATTTCAATTTTATAACTTAGAGCCTCGTTTAGGTGTAAAACTTAACAGTTACAGTAATCATAATTAATACTAATTATTTATTACATCTGGCCAGTCTGTAGGAACATGCATTTTTGTATTTCCGAAATCAAATTACGGTTATTAGTTTAAAAAAGTATTGGCCTAAGTATAACTTTTAACAAGTATGAATATAACCCATCAAAAGTATGTAATTTTTAAGTAGTATTAGTGTAATGCAGCTTCAATTCTCCCTTTCTTTCTCGATGTAAATGTAGTAGGAGGCGCTGGATGGGTCTGTTACAGCAATAGTTGATGTCAATGTAAGAACACACGGGAGTCGAGCCCTCCGAATAAGCCTACAAAGTGGTAGTTATAAGGAAAGTAGGTAGGGGTGAAATTGAGGATGGTGATGTTCCCTTTTGATCGTAAATGTAATAGGAGGCGCTGGTCAGGTCTAGTATCAGAGTACTAGTTCTCCTCAAATGATAACTTTTCTTTACCTTTTTCTTTTTATTTGAGTTTTTAATAGATAGGGACATTCCAAAGTCAAAAACTCCGGATAGCTCTATTTAAGTATTTTGGGGAACCATTCCTCTTCTCTTTCTTTCTTTTTCTTTTGCCCCTTCCCATATTTGTTCCTTATTAAAAGGGAGATGCCTGAGGGAAGGCTAGTTAGGATAGGGAAGTAATAATGTTCCCTTTGCCAATAAATGTAGTAGGAGGCATTGGTCGGGTCTGGTTTCAGAGCACTGGGAGTTCTCAGATGATGGGAAGTTTGATGAGAACTTGGGGAAGTCAAAACCTCCGAATAATCATACTCATCTTCAGGGAAGCTACTTAACTAGAGTAAAACTCTAGTTTTAAATAGTGTGTATCAGAATCTCGCAAAAAATATAATAATAATAATTATTATTATTATGCATATGTACACTGCTGGGGAAATTGTTAAATTGGGAGCTGCTGGCCAGCTGGAGTTGCCTCTGGATCAGTGCTTCCTTATCTAGGTAATTCCTACTTGAAGGGTGCAGTATAAATGACGATATAATAAATCTTCTTAAAATAGGGGAGAAGTCATATATTGATGTACACTTTGAAATATGGTAATATAAACAGTTGATTTTCAAATCTCTCACTATGGTGGCTTGGCACTCATCGGAGAAATGATTCAACGATAAATGATGACTTCTTTACATAATAAATAAATAAATAAATTCTTAGAAAAATGCGTGTTGTACTCGTAGGTTAATTTGAATAGTTTAATGTTTCATGCTCTCTCTTATTTTTTCCACCGTCTTCCAATGTGAAAAAGGATACACAAAATAAGTGTACGCATGGTGTGAGCTATTCGTTTCATTATGCTTTTTCCTACTTTCCTATAAATCTTCTTTCACAACATTTCTGTCACCAGTGGCTGGCGGAGGAGGATGAGTCTTGTCTGTTCTATACTTTACTATTACTACTATTCCTGTGTGAAAGCTTTTTTTAATGTAACGTTAACATGTAGGTTTATTATGGTTTATTACGTACCATATTAATAACTATTAGTAGTGGTGTTACTCAGGGCTCTTTCCTGTCACCCACTCTTTTATTTTTATTTTCCAATGGTCTTTCAAGTCGCACTTCGTGTCCTATTCACTCTTATGCCGATGATTCCACTCTTCACGTCACCTGTTTCACAAAGCCTCTCTCAACAGTTACTCTATGCTTCGCGTGGGACGGCTATGTTGCACCTGATTTCTGATCGTTCTACTATCTTTGACTGGAGCAGGGAAAACGTGTGGCTTTCAATGCCTCAAAAACTCGGTTCCTTCATGCGTCTACTGACTACTCGTCATTCTCTTCCACACGTCTATGCCCTTACCTTCATCAATACACAACTCAATCCTTCCTCTTCTCTTAACATTCTTGTTGTTTCCTTTTCTCGTGATCTTACCTGGAAAGATCACATATACTCTTCATAAAACAGCTAAGAGGTTAGGTGTGTAACGTGTGTTGTACCGGCTTCGCAGTTTCTTCACCCCTACTCATTTGATTTCTCTGTGTTATTTTTTTTTTTTAAGTTCAGAATCCCAGCTGAGCCTTGAACAACCAAGCTCTGAAAGGCTGCTTTAACTTATAGCCTAAGTTAAGTTAGACTAAAACAAACTTTACGGACTTGGAGATCCTATTCGGTCCTACCTCAGGGTTGCTGACTCGATGTGGGTGTACTTTAGGTCTCGGTAGCATAAAATAAAAAAAAAAACGGGCATTATTTATGGTCTTCTTTCTAAACCTTGCAACAACAACACAACCTGCACCATTACCAATGCAACAATCCCATATCTCAACAACCAAACTGAATTAATTGCAAGAGAGCTCTCTCTCTATAAGATCGCGTCCTATCAGTGCCGCATTCAAACAAAACACACCACACTAATCAACATTTACATCCCACCAGATAGTTCACCTCAGGTGCCAGCCAATTACAATCCACAGTTACACAATCTGGCCTCTCTCACTAATGTCATCTTAGGAGGAGACTTCAACGCTAAAGACACTAGTTGGTACCTGCACAACCAAAGCAACACCAGAGGCGCCAACATAGCCACACAACTAAACAGCCTCTTCATTCTTAACAATACAGAACATACACACACACCACATCAAGCAGGATACTCAAACTCCTCCACAGACATAACGTTCTGTTCTCCCTCACTAGCAACACATACACACTGGAGAACAGAAAAACAACTGTCATCAGACCACCTGCCCATCATCATTACAACACATTCTACACTGCCCCAACAGCCTTAGGCACACTTACAGAAATTACAAGAAAGCTGATTGGGAACAGTTCAAAATACAGACTGAGGAACAATTCACCACATTAAACAGCACACCCATCATAAACATCAATACAACACACAAGACATTTAATCAGATCATCAATAATGCAAACAAATACATACCCAAGGGCAACATTAGGAAATACAACCCAAATTACACTAGAGAAATAGCCCACCTCATAAGGCAACGTAACAACCTCAAACATAACACACAAACACCACACACAAGCCATAAAACAGCAGATACAACAGCTCAACACAGAACTAAACAACAAACTCAAAGAAAAACAAACAGAAACATTCAGGGAATTCATAAAAACACTAAATCACTCCACAGATACATCCAGGCTATACAAGACTATAAACAGCATTACCCACTCTAACAGCGGCATTCACACCTCACACTCGGCTATCTGTCGTAGCCAAAATAATATCCCAACAGATACACAACAAGCTAATATTCTAGTTAATCACTACGCAAAGATAAGTCACTTAAACAGAGACAACAACCAGAAACACGCAGACAAACAGCCAGACACAAGAAAACTTAGACTCGACACGACCATTACACCATTCAATACAGACCAGACCACCACCAACATCATCAAAAACATTAAGAATTCGAAGGCTACTGGACCAGACAACATATCTAACATACACCTTAAACACTTGGGCCCACAAGGAATACTAGCTCTCACAAATATCAGCACATATTCATACCAACACTGTATTATTCCTGACATATGGAAACAAGGTAAAATTATTACACTCCTCAGACCAAACAAAAATCCAACAGAACCAGCTTCCTATAGACCCATTACTTTACTATGCACACCTTCCAAAGTAACAGAAAGACTAATCTTACAAATCACCAACCCACACATACCACTATCGCTTACTCAACATGGATTCAGACCTCACCACTCAACCACGACATTACTCACTAACCTCACGCAGCACATCATGGATGGCATCAACTCCAGACGACCAGCTCAACGTACACTATTAGCAACAATAGACATTAGTAAAGCATTTGATGCTATCCCACGCTTCCCTCTCATAAACAAAATACTCAACACAAACATGCACAATAACACCAAAATGTGGCTGAGCAACTATCTTTCAAGAAGATACATGTCACATTTAATGACAAGTCATCCAAAAACAAGCTTTTTCCGAACGGGGTCCCTCAAGGCTCTGTTCTCTCACCAACACTGTTCAACTTATACATGCATGACATTCCAACACCCATAGATAACAAGCTTACCTTATCATCAAAGCTGGGCACAAACCGTTAATCCGTTAATCGTTAATTAACGAAGTTAACTTTTTCGTTAACGATTTAACTTTTAAGTTAACTTTGAAAATCATTATCGGACTAATTAACTTCCGTTACATTTAACTTCCGTTAACTCAAGTCCGTTAACCCAAAAAATTCATAAATAAACGCTTAAAAGTTTCTATTATTTTCAGTGCTGAGAAGGTGCGCAATTAATCCGCCACTGTTAATAGTGATGAACGAATTTCCATTTCCGCAGTGCAAAATCAGGCGATATATTTGTTTCCGTCGCCACAATTTGTGTCTTACCAAATATGGTAGTTATTTATGGCATTGGTTTGAGGTTTCGCCTCATCTGGTTGGACAAGTATGACAACACCAAGGTCGCCAGGGTGAGGAAAAGCATGGAGGGTACAGTCGAGGAGGCCATGAAGCAGCAGTCCAACGAAGTGGGCAGCAACAGTGGAGGCAGCAACAACGAGGAGGAGGAGGAGGATGAGGATGACTTCTTCAGTGCTGTCATCCAGACAAAAAAGAGCAGCAGAAGCCACAGGTCACTCAAGGGCAAGGCCCAGAACTTGGTCAAGACCTGGCTGGAGACCAACTCCAAGGACTTGCTGACAGATGCTGCCTTCTTGGGTGAGCAAGTGTTGGTGGACTTGTTCATCAAGTTCAACACAGCCATCCCCTCCAGTGCTGCAGTGGAGCGTTTGTTCTCTATGGGCAAGGACATCCTGAGGGCCAAGAGATCATCCTTGTCTGATGAAAACTTTGATATGCTAATTTTCATGAAGGGCAACATGCATCTCATGGACAAAATGGAGAACGAGAAGAAGAGGGAAAATTAAATTATATATATATTGTGTTTTTCATTTTTTTTATAATAAAAGTTAACGTTAACGGTTTATCGGTAACTTCCGTTACATGATTAACGGATTAACGGTTAACGGTGCCCACCACTGCTTATCATCATATGCAGATGACATCACTCTAACATAGGCTGACCATACGTACCGTTTTGAACGGGACAGTACCGTTTTTTTTATATTTCCTGGCCGTCCCGTCGTTTTAATAAGAATGTCAATTTTGTCCCGGTTTATGTACTTACTTTTTCATGAATACAGAATATTACATAACCCCCGTCCCTTTTTTGCCATCCCAATGTCCCGTTTTTGTCTCAAGGAAATATGGTCAGCCTACCTAACATCCACCCACAACAACATCGACACCGCTACAAATAACCTACAAACATACATAAACAGTATACAAGACTGGCTCACACACAATAGACTCAAAGTAGCGCCCACAAAATCAACCATCACCTTGCTTACAAGCAACACAAAAGAACACCAGGAAACTCCACAACTTACACTAAACAACATCAACATTCCACACACTCACAGGACCAAAATACTTGGGGTCACATACAACACATCATTATCTTTTGCAAACCACATTCAGGACATTAAAAGCAAATGTGCGTCAAGACTTAACACGGTTAGGGTACTAACAGGCACAAACTTTGGACATCAGCAGGAAACAACATCACTCATATACAAACAATATATTCGCTCAGTTATGGACTATGCTAGCCCATGCTGGGCACCCATTATCTCACACACACACATAAACACCTTACAGACGATATAAAACAACCCTCTTCGTATCATTACAGGATGCACTCAAACAACACCAATAGAACACCTGCACACAGAAACAAAAATACTGAAAGTTAGGGAACATTTAGACATGAGGGGAATACAATTCATGGCAGCAGCGACAACTAACCCACAACACCCTTGTCACTACATGTACAATCATGCACCGACACCTCGCACCATTAAGGTAACACCAGAGAGACATTATAACCAAATACTCCATTCCATACCACGCCCCACAGACATCACACAGTAGAGAAAACACACACACACACACCTAACCCACAAAGCACTGACACGACTCGATCCGAATGCGGTCGTAGGTGCGAAGCCGCCACCCATTAACAGGTCAGAGATCAGCCTGAGCAGATCCGATCGAGTTAACTTAGCACGATTTCGATGTGGACATCACCCCAACTTACGGACATATAAACACAGGCTAGACAACGCCTCAGACGACACCTGCCACCTGTGTCAGGACACACCACAAACAATTGAACACATTATGACAGACTGTAGCGCTCTAGCACAACAACGAACACAACACAACATCACTAGTGCGCTGAACCTCTGGTCCACTCCGGAGAGGGCGATCGGTTACCTGCGTGCCGCCGGCTTGCTCGATCAGGGTGGGCTGATCGGCTAAACAACAACAAACGAGTAGAAAGGACGCTGTCAGTGCCCAAAAAATGATGCCACAAGAGCTAAAAAAAATGCTAGCTCTAAATTAAGTGGGGTTTTTATTAACCTTACAATTATATATATATATATATATATATATACATACACACAAAGGTGGGCACCCGGGCCTCAAAAAGGACCGACGGTCCCGGTCCCGGTCACGGTCCTTTCTGAAGATAGGACCTAGGAACGACTCGGTCCTCGGTCCTTACATATAATATAAGTGAAAAATTTGATTAACATGAAATTAAAGACACCGGAAATCTTTAATTTTATTAACGTAATCCATCTTCTTTAGAACTTCAAATAATCACTAAACACACTAAAATCACTAAAAAAGACCGTGCGGACCGGACCGTCCGGAATTGCTTTAAAATGGACCGTCGCTCCTCATTTCGGTCCTCATTCAGAAAAGGACCGACTTTCCCGCTCACGGTCCTTAAAAAGGACCGAGTTCCTGGAGTTCGGTCCTTTTGGAACTCGGTCCTGCCCACCTCTGTATATATATATGGGATGAATTTCACAATAAAACACGTGAAATGAATAAATGCTGCAAACCCACAAGGAAAAAGACGATTCCAAGGCCTTTCGTGTATTCAAAGCTACACCTCGTCAGGGAATGAAGATAAAAGGCGAGATGCCCATAAATATATACAATGTACAGGAAAAACAAAACAATTAGCACATACTTAACAAGGGTTAATGAGAGGCAAAAGAAATTTTAACATATCGTCAATTTTATACGTCCCCGCACTGTTATTGAAATTGCTTTTAAAATGAATAAATGCACATTCTAGAATATTTCGTTCTATTATATCTCTGTTTTTAACAAGCGCTTTAGAACTACCCCACTTGATGCTATGGTTACATCTATACATATGGTTAAATAAAGCATTGGAAGTATTAGCTGTTCTACAAGCATATTTATGCTCTTACGTGCATTTTTATTCTGACCATCATCCTTCGATTAAATCCTCTATTTTCTCTGCTATGTTTCTTCGAGCATTGAGAGTTGTCAGTCCTGAATTTTTAGATTCCGAGTTATGCAATATCATGAATATTGGTACTAAATTATGTTATCCTATTTCATTTTTAGATAACTGTCTTAAGAAAGCCAAGAATAGGTATTATAATAATGTAATTGTAAAGGAATTTCAGCGTAAAAATATCCTTAGCCTACCTTACCATGTTAATTTTCAATACCTTCCAACTGTACTTAAAGCAATTGGCATTAATGTAATCTTTAAGTATAATAATACTGTTAAATCACGCCTAATAAAGAATAGCCCTGATAATGTTGTTGGTTGTGTGTATTCGATCGGATGTACACAATGTAACTCAGTATATATAGGCCAAACCGGTAAAACGTTAGATATTAGGGTAAAACAGCATAAATATGCTTGTAGAACAGCTAATACTTCCAATGCTTTATTTAACCATATGTATAGATGTAACCATAGCATCAAGTGGGGTAGTTCTAAAGCGCTTGTTAAAAACAGAGATATAATAGAACGAAATATTCTAGAATGTGCATTTATTCATTTTAAAAGCAATTTCAATAACATGCGGGGACGTATAAAATTGACGATATCATGTTAAAATTTCTTTTGCCTCTCATTAACCCTTGTTAAGTATGTGCTAATTGTTTTGTTTTTCATGTACATTGTATATATTTATGGGCATCTCGCCTTTTATCTTCATTCCCTGACGAGGTGTAGCTTTGAATACACGAAAGGCCTTGGAATCGTTTTTCTTTTTCCTTGTGGGTTTGCAGCATATATATATATATATATATATATGCACTAAAATCACAAAATAACACGTGACCTTATTAATAAGCAAACAACCACAGGGAAAAGGAAACACAAAGTCCCAGCGCTTTCGTGATATATTCACATTATCAAGGAGGAACAGAAAATAGACGGAGATTACAAAGTAAATGAGTTAAATAGACAAGCAAAAAATTCACAATCGGCACCTCAAATTAAAGGCCTTAAAGCCCTCTAAAGATTTTTTCAATTGATAACATAATCTACAGGTAGCTAAATTACTAAATATAAAAAAAGAAGTATACTGTATAGATGAAATTAGACAAAAAAAAACAATACAGAGAACAAAAATTATTATAATGGTTATTGACACTAATATTTAATTAAACCAAGCAATTAATTGGCAAGAATTTAATGAAAAACAAATAGATAACGTAGATAACAAATAGATAAAATAATCTGTAGGCTGCTAAATTACTATATAGATGAAATTAAACAAAACCCCAGTACAGAAAATAAAAATTATTATAATGGTTATTAACACTAATATTCAATTGAAGTAGGAAATTAAGAGGCCCGAAATTAATGAAAACAAGGGAAAAGTTGCCATCGTCTTACAGATTATTACAAAATTTCTACAAACAGTCTGGAAAAAAATATATAGTTTTCCCAAAAGCAACCCAGTTCAAAAGACCAATAAACCCCCCAGCAACCAAAGATTATACACGAAAGAAATATTACAATTAAATTAGACACATAAGAATGTTAACAGTTCTTACAATAATATTTATTTATTTAACCAGGGTTTGGTATGGCGATGGGAAACCCTCTCTCCACCATTTTGAGTAACTTATATATGGAGTTTTTTGAAAGTAAGTTAAGGAAGATTCTGCCAAATTATGTTCCATGGTTTAGATATGTAGATGATGATCTTTGTCTTTGGCCAGTGACTTTAAATCTCAATGAATTCTTACCCAAACTTAATAATTTAATTCCCTCTATCAATTTTACAGTTGAAATAGAAAAAGATTCTTCGATCCCTTTTTTAGATGTTTTAATATATAGGTCTAAGTACAATATTTACAGAAAACCCACTAATAATTGTTCCTATATACATTATTATTCTGATCACCACATTAATGTAAAACGATCCGTTCTTTCTACTTTGTTTCTAAGAGGCCTACGAATTTGTAGCCCTGAGTTCATTGACGATGAAATTAGTAAAATATACAAAATTGCTTTTGATGTAAAATACCCAAAGAACTGCATAGATAAGTCCTTAAAAATGGCAAAGAAAACCTTCTACGAAGTAAAGGATAAGAATCCTTACAACACAAAAAATGTTTTAGTGTTACCATTCAGAGAAAATTTCCTTGATCTGCCGAATCTGCTGAGGACTTTTAACGTAAATATTGCGTTCAAAAATTTAGATGTAATTAAGAATTCATTGATTAAGAACTCCCCTTTAAGTGAACATGGTTGTGTATATAAAATCCCTTGCACAATATGTAATAAATTTTACATTGGCCAAACTGGTAAGACCCTTGGGTTACGTATTAAACAGCATCAATACAGTATAAGAAGTGGCCAGGAATCTAACGCCATTTTCATTCACGTAAGAGATACTAATCATCCCATTGATTGGAAAAATGCTTCCAAATTAAGGTTTAGTAAATCTATTGTTAGCAGAAATATACTGGAATCAAGTGTGATCAAGAATAATGTGGATTTGGTCCTTAATATTAGCCCTGGGTTGTACAAATTAGATTCGTGCATTGTCAGAAATCTGGCGAAGGGTCTACTGTTTTCTTAACTGCATTCTTGCGCCTTAATGGTTTGCCCTGGTTAAATAAATAAATATTATTGTAAGAACTGTTAACATTCTTATGTGTCTAATTTAATTGTAATATTTCTTTCGTGTATAATCTTTGGTTGCTGGGGGGTTTATTGGTCTTTTGAACTGGGTTGCTTTTGGGAAAACTATATATTTTTTTCCAGACTGTTTGTAGAAATTTTGTAATAATCTGTAAGACGATGGCAACTTTTCCCTTGTTTTCATTAATTTCGGGCCTCTTAATTTCCTACTTCAATTGAATATTAGTGTAAATAACCATTATAATAATTTTTGTTTTCTGTACTGGGGTTTTGTTTAATTTCATCTATATAGTAATTTAGCAGCCTACAGATTATTTTATCTATTTGTTATCTACGTTATCTATTTGTTTTTCATTAAATTCTTGCCAATTAATTGCTTGTTTTAATTAAATATTAGTGTTAATAACCATTATAATAATTTTTGTTCTCTGTATTGGTTTTTTTGTCTAATTTCATCTATACAGTATACTTCTTTTTTTATATTTAGTAATTTAGCTACCTGCAGATTATGTTATCAATTGAAAAAATCTTTAGAGGGCTTTAAGGCTTTTAATTTGAGGTGCCGATTGTGAATTTTTTTGCTTGTCTATTTAACTCATTACTTTGTAATCTCCGTCTATTTTCTGTTCCTCCTTGATAATGTGAATATATCACGAAAGCGCTCGGACTTTGTGTTTCCTTTTCCCTGTGGTTGTTTGCTTATGTAAGTTATATATATATATATATATATATATATAACATCTAAATACATCAAAAACAATATCTAAATACATTGACAGTAATCAACTGTTTATAGTTGTTTCCTAGATATAAGTAAGGCATATGATAGGGTGAACCACAATATTTTATTTGCAAAACTAGAAGACAGGAAGGTTCCCATCTACATATTAAATTTATTGAAATTTTGGTATTCCCACCAATCTCACTGTTAGGTGGGACAATGTACTATCCGAGTGTTTTGGCTCCTCTTGCGGGGTGAGACAAGGCCTTGCTCTCCCCTATGCTGTTTAATGTGTATATCGACGGATTAATTGCTTCACTTAATGGGGCAACAGTGGGATGTTGTATAGATAACACAAGGATAAATAACTTAGTTATGCCGATGATATGGTGTTAATAAGTCCTCTGTTAAAGGTCTGGATCGGCTACTAAAAGTCTGCGAAGTGTATTCGCAGAAACATGATATTCTTTTTAATGTTACAAAAAACTAAGGTATGCAATTTCATCCTAAAAGCTGTAATCAGCCAGCTGATATAAGGTTTAAAATGAATGGTGAAGTAATTGAGGAAGTACAAGAGTTTAAGTATTTGGGTTAAACTATTACCAGCTGCTTGAGTGATGACTCGGATATAAAAAAACAATCTCGAAGCCTGTGTGCTAAAGCGAATATGACCATAAGGAACTTTCGATTCTGTACAAGTGAAGCTAAAGACACACTCTTTCGTACTTTCTGCAGTAATATATACAGACAGCAACTGTGGGTGAATTATGAAAAAGGTTCTGGCAGAACTCTAAATTTGCTGTACAACAGGTTTTTTAGACTTACATAAAATACCCCCAAGATGCTCAGCTTCGCAAATGTTTGCTACCCGCAATGTCCCGAGCTTCCCGGAGGTAACAAGACGTGCTCAACACAGTCTAATGCAAAGAATTTAAAAAATCAACCAACCCGATCATCCAAGCTATCCATGAGTCCTGCCATTTATCTTCTAAGTCTAAGCTATGGACTTCCTGGTACGACAACGTCTGTCTATAGCTCACTTAACTTCGACACAGTATTATTTTTAATCAGTTGTATATATTTCTATCCTTAGTATATGAACTGTCATTGTATTAATATTATTTGTCATATGGACTATAGTCTGCCAATAAACCTTTTCATTTTCATTTCATTTTCATATATATATATATATATATATATATGCACAAAAATCACAAAACAACACGTGATCTTATTAATAAGCAAACAACCACAGGGAAAAGGAAACACAAAGTCCGAGCGCTTTCGTGATATATTCACATTATCAAGGAGGAACAGAAAATAGACAGAGATTACAAAGTAAATGAGTTAAATAGACAAGCAAAAAATTCACAATCGGCACCTCAAATTAAAGGCCTTAAAGCCCTCTAAAGGGCTTTAAGGCCTTTAATTTGAGGTGCTGATTGTGAATTTTTTGCTTGTCTATTTAACTCATTTACTTTGTAATCTCTGTCTATTTTCTGTTCCTCCTTGATAATGTGAATATATCACGAAAGCGCTCGGACTTTGTGTTTCCTTTTCCCTGTGGTTGTTTGCTTATATATATATATATATATATATATATATATATTGGGGACCATTCTGAGTTCATTCCCATATATATACACAATATGGTAGAGTTTGTCCTCTCAGTAAGTCACTCGAAACCAACTAACTCGACTAAATTCCTAGCTTCCAGCACGCAGACTTTAGTAAATTTCGAAATAAATTTTCACACGTCAATTGGGAAAACGTAATGGGGAACTCCAACGCAAAACTAATGTGGGAATCGTTCGTAAAGGTATTTAGGACTATAAATGAGGAATGTGTACCGTACAAAATTAAGCGTGCGAAAGTAAACAACAAGCCCTTGTGGTTTACTTCTAGAGTAGGAGACATTATAAAGAGTAGAGAGAGGGCTTATAGGCTATACAAGTCCGATAAAGATAATCTGTTGTTACGAAACAACTACATATCTCTAAGGCGTGAAGCTAAAAGTGTAATAAAAAAGTCAAAACGCGAATTTGAAATCTCCATAGCTCGTGACGGTAAAGAAAATCCCAAGCGATTCTTTCAATACGTCAATAATAGAAATCCAGTAAAAAGTGTCTTAGGTCCATTAAAAAATGGAAATGGAGATCTAGTCTCTGAAAACAAGGAAATGGCTACCTTGCTAAACGAATTTTTACGTCAGTTTTTACTATAGAAGATGTAACGAATATCCTACGGTCATAGACATAATACCTTTGATAATGGTAATATTTTGGATAATATTGTCGTTAGGAAGGGGAAGTAATGCGCTATATTGATAAAATGAAAAACGCGTAAATCACCGGGTCCGGATTCCATATATCCCATACAACTAAAAGAATTAAAAGATAGCATGTGTGCCGCTAACAAAGATTTTTAATGCGTCTATTTCTGAGGGGTGCGTACCAGATAATTTCAAGTTAGCGAACGTAACATATCTTTAAGAAAGGCGATAAAGGTGCGGCGGGAAATTATAGGCCAATCAGTTTAACGTCTGTTGTAGGTAAGCTACTGAATCATTAATTAGGGATCGTATAGTCGAACACTTAGAAGTGCATAATCTGGTCAGAAATACGCAGCACGGTTTTAGGCGAAACAAATCTTGCTTAACTAATCTTTTAGAATTTTTCCAAAGCGTGGTTAACGTTTACGATAGACATCGGGCGGTTGATGTAGTGTATTTAGATTTTCAAAAAGCGTTTGACACCGTGCCGCACACAAAAGACTGATTGAAAAAACTAAGGCTCATGGAATCAGGGGTGTAGTAATAAATTGGCTAGAAGAATGGTTGCGAGGCAGGAAACAGAGGGTGGTCGTTGATGGAGCGGAGTCGTGTTGGGCTAATTAGCGAGTGGCGTTCCTCAGGGTTCTGTATTGGGCCCCTTGCTTTTTCTTATATATATTAACGATTTAGATGTCGGCCTAGTCAGTACAGTTTCAAAGTTTGCGGATGACACGAAGCTGGGTGGTAGGGCGATTAATGACGAAGATAGAGGTAAAATTCAGGAAGATCTGAATAAAATCGTTGATTGGTCAGTCACATGGCAAATGAGATTTAACGTGGATAAGTGCAAAATTATGCATATAGGTTCGCGTAACGGTAATTTTGCGTATAGTATGTCAGGGAAAGATTTAACAAGCGTAGAGCAGGAAAAAGATTTAGGAGTTATAGTCACTGGTGATTTAAAAGTAGCGAAACAAAGTACAGCGGCGGTCAATAAGGCGAACAAAATGTTAGGTTTTATAGCTCGAAATTTTGAGTACAAATCGCGCGATATTATAGTTCCTCTTTATAAATCATTAGTTAGACCCCATTTGGGAGTACGCGGTCCAATTTTGGAATCCGCATATGCGCAAAGATATAGACAAAATCGAAAGAGTTCAAAGACGAGCAACTAAGATGATTCCGTCTCTTAGGTCAAAGTCGTACGAGGATAGGCTTAAAGAGTTAAAATTGACTACACTCGAGACTAGGAGGTTAAGGGGTGATCTAATCCAGGTTTTCAAAATTATGAATGGGTTTGATAACGTAGATAGAGATAGCTTTTTCGAAATATCTCAATATAATAGGACTAGAAATAACGGGTGTAAGTTGACAAGTAGAAGGTTCGAGACAGCAGTTGCGAAAAACTTTTTACGCATAGAATAGTAAATAGCTGGAATAGTTTGCCGGTAGAAGTAATTAGTAGCACGTCTATAAACATGTTTAAGAATCGATTGGACGCGCATGTTGATAGAAAGGGTATAGTTTAAGGTAGTAAAATTAAGGCTTTGTGGGGATAGATCCCACAGCTCAACACAAGTGTTGTGGGATATAGGGAGGCAGCGTCTTGGGTTAGGGGATACTCTCTGTCCTTACACACCCCATTTAAAGAGATTCCTCTGCCGAGCGGTGCCCCCCATAGTACTGTGAGGTATTGAAAAACTCATGATCTTCACTTGCCCCACAAACACCTTTAAATGGGAGACCCATAATGGGTGCACACACATTTCTACATTACTGTACAGTCTTTACAGCCACACCTACACTTTTCCTCGTATGTGTATACACAATACACGATTACGAACACAATATGGTAGAGTTTGTCCTCTCAGTAAGTCACTCGAAACCAACTAACTCGACTAAAATTCCTAGCTTCCAGCACGCAGACTTTAGTAAATTTCGAAATAAATTTTCACACGTCAATTGGGAAAACGTAATGGGGAACTCCAACGCAAAACTAATGTGGGAATCGTTCGTAAAGGTATTTAGGACTATAAATGAGGAATGTGTACCGTACAAAATTAAGCGTGCGAAAGTAAACAACAAGCCCTTGTGGTTTACTTCTAGAGTAGGAGACATTATAAAGAGTAGAGAGAGGGCTTATAGGCTATACAAGTCCGATAAAGATAATCTGTTGTTACGAAACAACTACATATCTCTAAGGCGTGAAGCTAAAAGTGTAATAAAAAAGTCAAAACGCGAATTTGAAATCTCCATAGCTCGTGACGGTAAAGAAAATCCCAAGCGATTCTTTCAATACGTCAATAATAGAAATCCAGTAAAAAGTGTCTTAGGTCCATTAAAAAATGGAAATGGAGATCTAGTCTCTGAAAACAAGGAAATGGCTACCTTGCTAAACGAATTTTTTACGTCAGTTTTTACTATAGAAGATGTAACGAATATCCCTACGGTCATAGACATAATACCTTTTGATAATGGTAATATTTTGGATAATATTGTCGTTAGTGAAGGGGAAGTAATGCGCTATATTGATAAAATGAAAACGCGTAAATCACCGGGTCCGGATTCCATATATCCCATAAACTAAAAGAATTAAAAGATAGCATTGTTGTGCCGCTAACAAAGATTTTTAATGCGTCTATTTCTGAGGGGTGCGTACCAGATAATTTCAAGTTAGCTAACACCTATCTTTAAGAAAGGCGATAAAGGTGCGGCGGGAAATTATAGGCCAATCAGTTTAACGTCTGTTGTAGGTAAGCTACTGGAATCATTAATTAGGGATCGTATAGTCGAACACTTAGAAGTGCATAATCTGGTCAGAAATACGCAGCACGGTTTTAGGCGAAACAAATCTTGCTTAACTAATCTTTTAGAATTTTTCCAAAGCGTGGTTAACGTTTACGATAGACATCGGGCGGTTGATGTAGTGTATTTAGATTTTCAAAAAGCGTTTGACACCGTGCCGCACAAAAGACTGATTGAAAAAACTAAGGCTCATGGAATCAGGGGTGTAGTAATAAATTGGCTAGAAGAATGGTTGCGAGGCAGGAAACAGAGGGTGGTCGTTGATGGAGCGGAGTCGTGTTGGGCTAATGTAGCGAGTGGCGTTCCTCAGGGTTCTGTATTGGGCCCCTTGCTTTTTCTTATATATATTAACGATTTAGATGTCGGCCTAGTCAGTACAGTTTCAAAGTTTGCGGATGACACGAAGCTGGGTGGTAGGGCGATTAATGACGAAGATAGAGGTAAAATTCAGGAAGATCTGAATAAAATCGTTGATTGGTCAGTCACATGGCAAATGAGATTTAACGTGGATAAGTGCAAAATTATGCATATAGGTTCGCGTAACGGTAATTTTGCGTATAGTATGTCAGGGAAAGATTTAACAAGCGTAGAGCAGGAAAAAGATTTAGGAGTTATAGTCACTGGTGATTTAAAAGTAGCGAAACAAAGTACAGCGGCGGTCAATAAGGCGAACAAAATGTTAGGTTTTATAGCTCGAAATTTTGAGTACAAATCGCGCGATATTATAGTTCCTCTTTATAAATCATTAGTTAGACCCCATTTGGAGTACGCGGTCCAATTTTGGAATCCGCATATGCGCAAAGATATAGACAAAATCGAAAGAGTTCAAAGACGAGCAACTAAGATGATTCCGTCTCTTAGGTCAAAGTCGTACGAGGATAGGCTTAAAGAGTTAAAATTGACTACACTCGAGACTAGGAGGTTAAGGGGTGATCTAATCCAGGTTTTCAAAATTATGAATGGGTTTGATAACGTAGATAGAGATAGCTTTTTCGAAATATCTCAATATAATAGGACTAGAAATAACGGGTGTAAGTTGACAAGTAGAAGGTTCGAGACAGCAGTTGCGAAAAACTTTTTTACGCATAGAATAGTAAATAGCTGGAATAGTTTGCCGGTAGAAGTAATTAGTAGCACGTCTATAAACATGTTTAAGAATCGATTGGACGCGCATGTTGATAGAAAGGGTATAGTTTAAGGTAGTAAAATTAAGGCTTTGTGGGGATAGATCCCACAGCTCAACACAAGTGTTGTGGGATATAGGGAGGCAGCGTCTTGGGTTAGGGGATACTCTCTGTCCTTACACACCCCATTTAAAGAGATTCCTCTGCCGAGCGGTGCCCCCCATAGTACTGTGAGGTATTGAAAAACTCATGATCTTCACTTGCCCCACAAACACCTTTAAATGGGAGACCCATAATGGGTGCACACACATTTCTACATTACTGTACAGTCTTTACAGCCACACCTACACTTTTCCTCGTATGTGTATACACAATACACGATTACGAACACAGTTAGGTAGACCAGCCATGAGTGGATCCTAGGGTCTTTGTTGGTCTGAAACATTATAACATTATAACATTATATATATGGGAATGAACTCAGAATGGTCCCCTGAGTTTTTTATGATACAAACAGACCGTGCTCAGGGAACCATTCTGAGTTCATTCCCATCTTGAAACGGACATGTTATGTGCCTTGAAAAGTGGACGCTGAATTTTGCCAGTTGAGGTTTAAGTTTTGGTTTTTGGCTAAAATATAATAGTTACCCCTTTTTCTTTGATGTATTCAATCTGACGTGAAGACAGCGAGTCTTTTTCTTATATTGAGGTTCTAAATGTAGCAGGACTAGGCTGCTTTAAACCCTAGATCCATGTCCCAAAGCTGGATCCTGTCTGCTTTGCAGATAGCTGGTGAGGGAAACTATATTTATGGGACCTCTCTGCGAGTGACCCGTTGCCCACGTCGGGCTAGTATCATGAAAAAGAAAAACTATGGTATTTGTCATTTACCATTACTTATTCGGACTATAGTGGATTTAATTATCCCAGAAGAGTTCCTTGTTCCATGCACAGTCTGTGTGTATCATATATATATATATATATATATATATATATATATATATATATATATATAGTGGTGGACATAAGTCACGCATCACCCCATATATTTAAAAAAAATTGTTTTAAAGTAAAATACCAAAATTACTGTAAATGGTAGAAAAGATTTATTTAGAAACTACTCAAGCCTACAAAACATACTAATACTACGAGAAAGGAATAACCAATATAAAATTGCCTTTATTAATGCAAGCACGTTCACGGGTAAAGAGGAGGAAGTGGTTGAATTGATGGAGGAAAGACAACTAGACATTCTCGGGGTATGTGTGAGGTTAGATATCTTGGAGAGGGAATAAAAACTCTGCACAAAGATTATGTAATGATGTGCAAAGGAAGACCGGGTGAAAAAAGACATGGAGTGGCGATCATTTTCAAACTCGAATTACACAAAAGTAATAGATGCAGTACTTGTTAATGAGAGAATAATGGCTATCACTTTAAGATTTAAAGATAAAATGGTGAGCATTATCCAGGTCTACGCACCCCATCAAGGGAGACTAATGGAGTTAAAAAAACGGAATTTTTTAGAAAATCTACAAGATGTATATGATAGGATGAGAGACACGGTCAAAATTGTTATGGGAGACTTGAACGCGCATGTTGGGTATCGGAGAGATGGATTAGAGTCTGTTATTGGAGCTTTTGGGATAGGGGAAAGAAGTACGGACGGTGATAGACTGTTGGATTTTGCAGTGAGAAACGACCTTGCAGTAGTGAATAGCTTTTTTAGACACGATGAAAATAAAAAATGGACGTGGTACCGATGGAACGATGTACTTCACCGATATACAGAGAAATCAATGATAGATCTTTTGCTGTGTAATGATAAGAGAGTAGTTTTAGATGTGAAAAGTGTACCATCCGTTTCATTAGATGGAGATCATAGATTAGTACTAGGCAAAATAAGATGGGTGAAAAGAATCCGAACCAGAAAACTTTTTAAAGAACGATCTAAAACTGAAAATTTAAAAAATGGAGATATATTAAAAAGTTTTAAACAAAAGATGAGAGAAAAGTGGATGGAAGCTTCAGATACAGTTGAGAATGTTGAAGAAGGATGGAGAAAACTTAAGGAAGGGATTGAGCTGGTGCAGGGCCGTTTCTAGCCATTAGGGGGCCCTAAGCAATATACCCATTTGAGGCCCCACCCCTCCATCCACCAACTCACGCCTTACTACATCACCTCAGCACGAAACATACAAAAAATGGCTGTGTTAATAAAAAAACAATTATGAAACAATTTTAATGAAACATTTATGTCCAAAACAACAAATATGTACTTTCAGAAGACAAACAGAAAAAATACTCTCCATGAAATTCCTGAAAATTAGCTTATACATTATTTAGAATAAATGAGACAGAACTATGTATAAAAAAATAATGCAATTATCAACTACCAAACAATTACTAACTCTACGATACAATCGTGTAATAGCTAACAGTTATACAGAACAGTTTGCATCTTCAAAATTTTTGCCTCCTAGATTTTTTCTGGGCGAAATCATCAATAATATCATCATATGAAATCTCCCTGCCAACGTCCTGGTTGATGCTTATGATGCCAAGGCCACTGAGGCGATCCTGCCCCATTGATGATCTGAGGTAGTTCTTGATTAGCTTCATCTTAGAGAAGCTCCTCTCGGCTGACGCTACTGTCACAGGTAGAATGCAGGCAATTCTTAGTGCAACCCAGAGATTGGGGTATAGTTCCTCCAGTTGCTTCTGATGAATGAAGGAGAGAAGCTCCAATGCAGTCATGTCGTGTGAAGGTAAAGTCGGCAAGTTCTTAATTTCGAGGGCCAGTTCTCTTCCATCAATGTCAGAGTCAGCTCCAGAGCTCAGTATCTTAAAGAGCTGTTCACACTTGCAGGACAAGTCTTCCTTGTTCATTGTGGTGAAGTTTAGGAGAACCCCAAATATGTCCCTCACATCATCTAATGTTTTGAATCTCTCATTTATTAACCCGATGGCACAATCCACCACCACATTGAAAAATTTGACTTCCAGCATCTTTAAGGCTTCTGTAAATGGTTCGTCAGGAGCTTCGTAAGCAAAGTGCTTTTTTTGTGAATCTGAGCCTCTTCTCCTTCAGCACAGCCTCCACATTCATTTCCTCACATATGTCCCTAACTACGACTTGTGCTGCTACAAAACCTGTGTTTCTGTAGCTGGTGAGAGTCTTTTGTTTTTATGAGGAGGTTGATTGCCACATCAAACTGCATCGTAGGAGACTGCAGAAATTTGCTCACATGGTTAACTGCATGAAGAATGTCATACCATGCTACTGTGTAAATTTGAAAGCGATAAGACCCTACCTCCTCTGCAAGTGCTTGTGCTTCAATCCTGGCTATGGCATCTGTGGCATTGTTTCTGACTTCCAACAGGGCCTCTCTGATGTTGTGGCTCTGGTATCGCACAGCCTCAATGCTCTTAAGCCGGCTCTCCCACCTGGTTTCACTCAAGGACTTGAGTGTTAGGTTCACGTGCTTTTTTAGTATTGTCCATCTCTGTGATGATGATGATGATGATAATAATTGTTATAATTGTAACATTAATCAAATACATTCAAATAAATAATCAGACCATTTAGGTTTTAACCAACAAAATTCACATTATCTGAAAAAGATTAGAAAAGAATTAATAAACTTGAAAACATAACGAAAATAATCCTGGTTTTAAAGTGTTACAAAATCTCTTAATAATTAGTAAATTAGTGAAATAATGTTTTACAATACTAGAAAAATTAAGCGTTTAGGAAAGTATAAGCATATAGTAAGAATAAAGTTAAATAATATAGAAATAAGATCTCACAATAATTATTTCCACATAACGACCAAAACGTTTCGTTTGTCTCCGTTTTATCACATTTGTCTCATACAAAAACTTTAATTAGTACGACAATAATAATAATAATAAATGATGATAATAATAATAATAATAATAATAATAATAACCAGCTATATTCCTATTCTTCCCCACTGAGCTATGACGAGCCTGTCCAGGGGCCCCCTAGTAGCAGCGGGGCCCTAAGCGGCCGCTTAGTCTGCTTATGCCAGGAAACGGCCCTGAAGGTACCCACTGCAATTTTGTAATTGGACGCCGAGAGGAAGGAGACCAGTGGGAAGACCAAGGAAAAGATGGAGAGATACCATACAAGAAGCTATCAGTGCTAGAGAAAGAACCATAGAAGATATGGAGTACTGGAGAACGTTCATGGGGCTTGTTACCTGAACGGACATTCCTAACAGGGTTGATGGTGAGAAAGGTGAGAAAAATATTAAATAAGAAACTGCAGAGTATCGATTGCGTCATACAGGAACTAATTGAGAAGCATACGGAAAAAGAAGGCGACGCTATAGAGGCGACAAAGGTTAACTCAAAGTACTTCTACAACTTTGCGAAAAGGAAGTCGAAAAACCATGCGACTATTGGACCGTTGAAAAACGAATTCAGTGCTTTATTTGATGATCTAACAGAGAATCCGAAATATTAAGAGCTCAGTACGAATCATCTTTCACTATCCCAAAAATTGACAAACTGATATGCGATAGAAATGCATTCTTTGAAGAAGAGCTACAAGGGGAAAATATAACGGACTTCGACTTTACGACAGATGATATTACACAAGCTACAGGGAAACTAAATGCACACCCAACGGCAGGACCGGATAAATGGATAAATGGAATGCCACACTGATCAAAAAACTGCAAGAATGCAATCACTGAGCCCCTGTATTGGATATGGAGACGATCACTAGACACGGGAGAAATACCGAGCATCCTGAAGAGCGCGAACATAATCCCAATATAAAAAGGAGGAGATCGATCCGAGGCCGAAAACTATAGGCCAGTGTCGCTTACATCTCATCTCACTAAAATATTTGAAAGAATAGTTAGACAGAAAATCTATGACTTTTTGGAAACTCAGAAAAAATTCAATGATAACCAACATGGATTTCGGTCAGGCAGGTCATGCCTATTACAATTAATGGAACACTACAACATCATTATTGATGCACTGGAAAGTAATGAAAACTATGATGTAATATACACAGACTTTGCCAAAGCGTTCGACAAGCGTGACCATGGAATCATAATACATAAACTGAAGTATATGAGAACAACAGGAAAAGTAGGAAAATGGATATATAATTTCCTTAGTGAGCGGCGGCAAGTCGTTACAGTATAAGGAGCATCTTCATCAGAATCAGAGGTCCTCAGCTCAGTACCACAAGGAACAGTATTAGCTCCACTACTCTTCATAATCATGCTAACTGACATAGATGAAGACATTACCAGAGACAGCACAGTAACATCCTTTGCCGACGACACAAAGATCAGTAGAAAAATAAGAAACCCAGAAAATATAGGATCTCTACAAACAGACATGAACAGAATCTACAAGTGGACGGAAGACGACAATATGAAGTTTAACAGTGAGAAATTTCAGCTGTTACGGTACAAAAAAAGAGAGGACCTAAAATCCATGGAATATTATACCCCAAATGAACAGGAAATTCAGAGAAATTCTAAAGCAAAAGACTTAGGGTTTGTAATGAGTGATGATACGAAATTTGAAACACAAAATAAGATAGCAGTAAACAGAGCAAAGAGAGTAACTGAGCAGATACTGAGAACCTTTTAACCAGGGGTCACCAACCTTTTTTTTTTGTTCACCGCCCATTTTTACGATTTTTTGAAAATTAAAAAAGTTTATCGCCCACCTTAGATCAAAAAGAATAAATCAACATAATCGATAAAATAAATAATGAAATAAATGTTTAATTACCTTTAATGTGAGCCCACTACTGGGCGCTACCGCCCAGGTTGGTGACCCCTGCTTTAAACGAAGGGATAGGAATATAATGATTCCTCTACTGAAAACACTGATCATGCCCAAATTGGAATACTGCTCGATCCTAACATGCCCATATAAAAAAGAAGACATTAGACAACTAGAAGATATTCAGAGAAACTTCACAGCCAAGATCAATGGGTGCAAAGAACTAAACTAGTGGGAAAGGTTACGCGAACTAAACCTATATTCACTGGCAAGGAGAGAGAGATACACCATTATTTACACTTGGAAAATAATGGAGAAACTAGTCCCTAATCATACTCTGAACCCTATAACTCCCCAAACAACAGTGGAAAGTAGAAAAGGAAGACTGTGTCGTGTTCCCAAATTAAAGGCTAGACAGGGAACATCCTTAACCCTGAAAGAAAATAGTTTTGTTGTGAGAGGACTAAAACTGTTTAATCAGCTGCCCAAAGACCTCAGGAATACGAGTGGGGTTACAGTGGACATCTTCAAAAAAAGACTAGACGCCTGGCTCAGAACAATCCCCAATGAGTCGGGGGTACCTGGCTATGTGAGGTGGAGAGTACAAGAAACCAACTCACTACTTCACCAGGCCAACTCGAGAGGAGGGGGCGACAAGTTTGATCTTCGTGAAATGAAGAATCATTGCGCGGAACAGTTGAAAGTTTGAAAGGTAGTATACCTTAAATTAATATATAAAGCAATACTGCTGCATTAATTACCTTAGTCATCATATCGCTTTGGGACAACAATGGCTCTTCCTTTTCTAGATTTTCTAATACTGTACAGGGGTTTTGTCTGCCCGTGTATGGAGTACGCTTCTCACGTGTGGGGTAGGTGAATATCCACAGCTCTATTTGACTGAGTGGAATCAAAAGCGTTTCGTCTCATCAATTCCCCCCCTCTTACTGATTGTGTTCAATCCCTCTTTCTTCACCCCCAGTGTTGCCTCATTCTCTCTTTACTATCACTATTGTAACGGACACTGCTCCTCTGAACTCTAACTGCATTCCTACTCCTTTAAGGAGACCACCACGCGGTACCAGACTCGCGACACATTCTCATTTCTTTTCTGTCGAACTCTCTAACGCAAGAGGGTTAATCGCTATTTTCAAACTTTCATCTACTCAACCGATGAACTCTGGAACAATTTTTCTCAGTCTATCTTTTCCCCTTTCTATGACCTCCATCTCTCAAACGCAGTGTCCAGGAAGTTTGGCCACCAGCAGCAGCGCGTTGATGTTTCGGTTTGACGTCGCCTTCTTCGCATTGACGTGTCCCGCGCTGGACGATACAGCCACTGTTCGAAGCTTCCTCGTCAGCTGCATTCCTAATGGTTCAGCTTTTACGTTGATAAAGTCTTTAACTTTTTAAGGAATCTGAAATTTATATTCCGAGGTGAGGGCACTCAAAACCAATCCGGTTGCTTGGCGTTTCGCATCCACTTGTGAAAATAGGTCTCAGTTTTGCTTTCCGTTCAGTGAAATTTAAAACAAAAAATTTGGAATGGCTTGATGTTGAAACGGGATACTCCAGAATTATTACATAAAAGAAAAGGAACAGGGCGTACATTCGAGACTAAAAGACATAGATCTCACGAGAAAACTCAGAACAAATAATAATCAGCGATTCTGCGTGAGTGGTACCTCGTATAACGAGACCTACTTGTATTTCTATACTGAAATTATGGTACACCCACCAATCGTTTACTGTTAAATAGGGTAATGCATTGTCCGAGTGTTTTGGTTCCTCTTGCTCTTCTCTCTTCTGTTTAATATGTATATTGATAGCTTAATTACTTCACTTAATGGGGCAAAAGCTTAATGTTGTATAGATAACATGAGGGTAACTTCGTCTATGCCGATGATATAGTATTAATAATAAATCCCTCTGTTAAAGGTCTGGACTATTTTCTAAAAATCTGCAAATTATATTCGCAGAACCATAATATTACAAATAACTAAATACGAAATCTTTATATAATTTTAACATTGCAAAACTAAGGTCATGCAATTCCATCCCAAAAACTCTAATCAATCGGCTAATATTAGTTCCCAATTGAGAGGTGAACTAACAAACAAACAAACATTTTATTTCAGACTCAACAGGTACAAACATTACGCAAGAGGTCCATAGAAGATTAAGATATAGTTGTCTGGAGCACTGACTAAGTAAGCCAGTGAATCACTGTGCATAATGAACATACAATTGCTTACGCCAATGCTTCCAGATTTGAGATTTATAAAATATATCGGAGACCAGTCCATTAACCATGGCTTCTATTATCTTATTGACTGACTCACCAAGCCTAGTGATAAATCTAAATACAAAATTGCGAATGACACTGGCACAGTTAGGCACCTTATTGACTACAAACAGCATACTGACACTAGAAGGCGCACCATTTATAAATCTTGGGAGTCCTTAATAAACTCCTAAAAATATTATTTTATGCAACATATAATTTCCTCAAATTATACATCCTGTAGTTCCACCACAAATGAGCTGTATACATTGGAGTACAAAAAGTTTTGAACAAAATCAATTTAACATCTAATGTACACATATGAAATTTTCTAACCAAAGTATTTCCCTGAGCATATAATTGTCTACATTGCCGTAGAATATCAGTCATCTGAAAGACTATCAGTTAGTATGTGGGCAAGATACTTAGTCTGGGTTACTTTTGACAGCGCCATACGGCCCATACCATTCAATTGAAATTCAGGAAATTTTATATATTTGTAGGCTTTAGTCATCATAATCATAACATGACTTTTAGCAGGATTATATTTTATGTCGTTATCCTTCCCATACCTTTCACATACCTTCAAAGGTGTGCTGAGCCCTTTTACAAATGGAGAAATAAGAACGAGATCATCTGCATACATCAGATGATTAACAATCATTGTACCAATAAAGCAGCCTATTTCACGGGTGTTCAGCACAACAGATAGATTATCCATATAAACATTGAATAAGTAGTGGATAATATCCTCCCTGCCTGACACCATTGGTCACAGAGAATGGCTCTGAATTAACCCCACCCCTATCTTACAATCATTGTCTGGTGATTATATCAGAAAATTAATATACGGACTAATTGAGTAAATACTGTACAAGAATTTAAGTATTTGCGTCAAATTATCATCACCTCCTTGAGTGATGACTCAGACAAAAGAAAACAATATTGAATCTTCTGTACTAAAGCAAATATTACTATAAGAAACTTCAGATTCTATACAGGCGAAGTTAAAGACTCTCTTTTGTACCTTCTGCACTAATATAAGTTATGTGACCACTTGGCCAGCAACTTTGGGCTAACCATGAAAGAGGGTTCTGGTAGCAAGACGTGCCATTGCTATTATTCATTACTTGTATTTTTATTCTTTGTACTTGTATACTTTATTTTTAGTCTAGTTTTGTCTTTTTAGTTTTTATTATTATTATTTTTCATATGGACTATATTGGTCTACCAATAAAGTTTTTAATTTTATTTCATTTAATTTTCATATATATATATATACAATTTATACATTAATATATATATAAAAAGAGAGAGAGAGAGAGAGAGAGATATGAAAAGTCATCGATTATAAAACGGAGAGTACATTATGAAGTACTGTACACAGTTTGAACTCGACTGAAAAATAAATTATAGTTTACATCACCATCCTGAAGCCTTTGCTGAACTTGGCCTTGATGATTAACCAAAAACGTGCGATCGATGTGTCTGATTTTTAAATATTAATTACATTTTATCTTTCACTACTATAATTAATTATGTATCAGTCTAGTTCATTAGTGAGTTATTATTGAATATTAAAGTGTTTATGAATTTCTAATTGACAAAATATTTCAACTTTTCTTATGATGTATACTAAGTTTAGTATCCTGAAAATATTAATCCCGTACTTGAATTACATTGCAGTGTCTAGTCAGGGCTGTAATAAATAGTTAACTCACAGTAGTATTATATATATTATACTTCAAATATTCTCTAATTGAAGAAAGGATACAATTTACTCAAATGTTGTAATGGTATAAACTCGAGATCGTTCTGGCTGTTAACCACATTCAGCTTCAAGTCAAAAGAAGAAAATTCAGAGTTTTAGTAGTGCGTCGGCCTCAGTAGGGTAGGGGCGGTCGCGTCCGCCATTGACTCTGTGTTTTATTTTTTTCTTTATTTTGGGATCTCGAGAGAATGGTTAAGAACGGATTTGACTTGCAGTTTAACTGAATTTTTGGTGTGTCCCCTAGTCGTAGGCTTTAGAAGCACTTTATTTGATAATATAAACCTAGGCCTATCAGTTAAATGTAAATGCATTATGTATTTATGAGGAAAAAGCTTAGTTAGTTGCCACTATATAGGCCTATGTAAGAGGCCAACACTTTAAAGTCTGAATGATGAGCTCTGGAGAAGTAGGCCTACTACATAGTGGAAATTTAAATGCCAGTGTAATGAAGACTAGTAAAGTGACCAAGATAGGTCAAGGCTGGTCACCTAGTCAAGACGCGTGGGGCTCACCCCCTCAGTCCACTACAATGTCTATAAGCCCTTTGGGAAAAGAACCCCAGACAAATACATCCATGGATTCTGGGGTAGCTGGCTTGCGCGATACCCCAATTCATACTCCTGGCCCGTTGCAGACGAACAGTCACATTCAGAATGGTAATCAAAACTTGAATTTGAATAATAATCATAACTTACTAGGAGGTAACAAAGTAAGTGAAGAAAATGAGGTCCCAGAATTCATTGTTGATCACTCCACTCGTACAACTTACATGAAAGGAAGATTTTTAGGAAAGGTATGTTTAGATTTATATTAGTAAACTAAACCCTTACCAGCTTTAACCAGCTGGCTGACTAACAGTCCTTAAGATGGGACTGGGGTCAATGGACGTATTTGTCGCCTCGCTTAGTATACAAATGTTTTTTCTTTTAAGAGCGCAGTTTGTTGAATTTCCAGTTTGTTCACCGCATTAAGTTCTGAACATAGGAAATTTAGTATATATGAGGCGTGTTTTGCTCAAAAAATTATGTAGGCGTAATTATTAATGAGTTGTATCTTACATTGGGTCCATGGTTAAGTACTGTCGATCCTGTGCTCTCTCATCTTCAGTATTTGCTAGTGTATGTATGAACGTAACTGGATTTGTAAGCAATTTAATTTATACACTGTCTAGCCCTTGGCCTAATTCATTGCATAGGCTTAGGTTAATATTCGTTTTAATGCTTTGTAAGATTGGTTTTACCGTATAAGGTACGAGTAAAGAAAGTATAGGTGGTCGATTGGGCATAAATTACAGAATAAGTTACTCTTTTGAAAATTATCCATAAACAGAATATTTGGTGTAATAAAAAGCCTACTAATAATAGTTCCATTATTTTTGATAGTTTAGGTGTTCAGATATTTATATAATTTTACTTTTTAGGTCTTTTACGACCTGCTAATATTTCCAATATTTTGTGGTACCAAAAACTAATGAAAATTTCGACTTGCTAAGTTAATTTTCACCGTAAAATCTACGCCAAATTTACAAAATAATCTATACAGTACAAGCTTAAGGAGAATATAACTATTTTTCGGTACTTTCTTGTTATCCCGGACCCCAGACTTTTGGTTACGGTACATTTAAGCGTGATATTTTTGTTAAAACTAAAGAAAATATTATAACAACCAATTATAAAAAAAAAAAATATATATATATATATATATAAAATTTGGTTCTACATAATTTAGGACCGTCACATTATTAATTAGAATTTAGGACTAAAAGCGAGGATATCCTAGGGTCCAGTATAACAGGAAAGTACCCATTTTTCTTTCAATTACGAATTAGGCCCTACGAAATCAAGATTCCTTAAATCTTTGTAATTTCGCTTTTTTAATGTGGTTGCGAATTTCGTTAGACCACTCCTATAGGTTTGAATAATAATAATAATAATTATAAGGATAAAATCACCCGTTTGTATTTATACTCCATAAATAGTTCAACTCGTAGAATATGTCGTAACATTGGGTCGAATAGTAGTAGTTAGATGGTCCCCTCCGTCATATTACATTAAGATGTTGCGAAGGAAGTTAAACCCCCATCAACCAATCCAGAATGTTGGGTCTTTAGCTTACCATTGTGATCGGAATGTTGTTATACCTTGAGTTTAAACGACAAACTAAATAAATGATTGAGCAAATTTCCGGAACGACGTTTAAGATTTTATTTAGGCTCTTTTCAAATTTAATTACCAAAGAAAATGGTTGACTTTTCAGAGTATGCTCATCAACTGTGTGTGTGTGTGTGTGTGTTTGCGTATTGTATTTATATACTTTGTCGAAAACAAGTTGCATGCCCAGACTTTTTCAAAATCGCACCTGTTTTAAATGTATTGCTCGCACCTATACATATTTCGTCGACAAGACTAAACCATGCACTCTAAAAACCTAAGTTGTCGATAGAATGTCAAGTCGCTCAGATGTCGTAAGACCTTATTGCTCAATACGGGATTATGACCTCTGATCGACTTGACATTCTATCGACAATTGTAGTGTGGATTAGGTTACGCTACATTTTTGGACCTATATTCATTTCGTCGACAAAACCAAAGCAGCTCCACTTTAAAGAACTAAAACTTAATTTAACTCACAATAATTGTGGGTCAGATGTCGCTTGCCCGAATTTTTTAGTGTCGATGTTATGGTCTTGGCGATCCGATGGGTATAAGTCCGCTCAGTATCGGACGACAGTCGGCACTACTGATGCTCAGGTGCTTGTGGTCATGGTAATGGACTCTTTCATAGAGAATAAGAGAGATCTATGTAAAACAATTTTTAGGACCGTAACATTAGAAGTGTCGTTTTTTTTTCCCCAACATCACACCCGAATAGTCCTTACACAAAGTAATTATTTTACCGAAATATTTGGTGTGAGAAAGCAAAAAAACAACTCGTATGTAAAGTACAGAAATTAGTGCAAAGGGGAAAAAGCAGAAAGTAAAGTGTACACATCCATTCACACAGGCATCCTGGTGGACCAGCGCTCCCTTTCCCCCGACATGGATTCCACACCTGTGACTCCATACGCCATGCATGGTGGCGCTTCCAGGCGTTCTAACAAATAAGAGACAGTCCCGAACTTGCATACTTGTAACAAACCACCTCGGTTCCATCCTACTTGCAGCCACTTCTTGTGTATCACCCAGATAAAGTCCACGCTTACTCACGCACTCGTTCACCATGTCTTCTCGGCCTTCCTCTTCCTTTTACCTTCGCAGACACTTGTACACTCTTTTTACAACTGTCCTCTTCCATTCTTTCAATATGTTCAAACTGCCTTAACACGCTTTCCTTAATATACAGGATGTAACAAAAATCCGTTACGTACTATAATAGATTTGTTAGGAAGACATAAATATTCAAATTGCACGCCATTCGGGTATTGAGATGTTAATTCGATCACGTAAACTACATTGAACGTTCTACAAGACATTTAAAGTAGGTTCTTTACCAGACAAGACCAAAAACTATCCAATATTTAAAAGACAACATACAAGAATGTATCATCATCAGCAAGGCTGTCCTATGTTTCATTCAATGTAGCTTACGTGTTCGAATTAACATATCACCTGAATGGCGTGCAATTTGAATATTTACTAGCTTCATATATAAAAATAATCTATGGTAAGGACTTTTGTTACACCCTGTATGCTCATATATAAAATATACACTGTTCCAAAGAAAGTGGCTACCTTTTTTACCGGGCCAACAAAAACGGTTTCGAAGATAACTAAGTGAAACAGAAATCATATTAAATCCCTATTGTCCTTAAAATGCGAGGTAGTTTATTTAAATTATAGTAGTACCGGTAGCAGTCTCGTTACAAATTCAACTTCAACAATAGTTGATAAAAATAGTTACCAAGGAGGTAAATTGGAGACTTAGCTCAACATTAAAGAAGTTTACAATGAACAAACAAATTGAATAAAACCTTTAACGCAGCAAATGTTCAATGTGTCTTCCATTATTATCAATGTATCATTACATACTGGTAAAATGCACTCTCGAAGTTGACTGACATCTTGAATATTTTGTCGACAACATTTGTCACCTAAACGTCCCCATATGAAATAGTCGACTGGATTTAAATCACGACTATTTGGTGGCCAATCTTTTGACGCGATGAAATCGGGACATTGTTCTTGCAAGTATGCAGTGGTGTTGCAGAATCAGTGAGATAGAACTCTATCTTTCAGAAAACCTTTCAATTTCAGACAACAACTTACTCAACATATCGTCACAGTAATGTTTTGAATGAATTTTCACACCTTAATTGACGAAAAAAATGAACGTTTTTACTAAACTAGAAACGCCAACAGAAGTTACTTGATCTAAAACAGCGAAGCAGTCAGCGGCAACGCTGTACGTGTTTTACTTTGACTGTACAGATACGAGATGCACTTGGAGTCACTTAAATGTTTTTAGACCAAGGGTCTTTCTTTGCAGTTCGATGCACTAAACTTTTTAATACTGGTGCAATTAGCATTTTGGAGTTGTCTTGGTTGCAAATAAGTTCGAGCAGATTCAATGTTTGCCGGTGTCCTTGCTGTACGCGGTCGTCCACTTCCCGGTTTTCGTGCATGAAACGTCGATTAGGGATACTTTCACTGTTCTTTTAGCTCCGAAACCTTTTTCCATGTGAAGTTTGATAGCAGTTTTGTCTTCCTCAATGAAACGTGCCATAATAACTCTCAGGAAATATAATTAAACTACTTTTGCTCACTGCCAAATCGAAACTAACTGCTGTAACGGCAATACGTCTAGACCTAAGCGTACTTCACTTATTACCCTGACTAACCTAGCCTTCTACAAACCCTAACAATGCACAAACTAACCTATCGTAGGCCTACCCTGAATCGGCGAGTGATCTCCAAGTTAATCATAAAATTACGATTTGACTCTTCAGTGACATGAATTTAGCAGCTTTTTCTACATTCGTATTGTCCACTTTATTTTTACCAACTACTGTTCAAACTGAATTTGACTAAAAGCCTATTCAACCGATTTAAATAAACACACTCATTTTAAGGATAATAGGAAAGGTTTAATGTTTGTTTTAGTTATCATTTGAATTGTGGTTTTGTTGGCCCCGTGGAAAAGGTGAACACTATTTTTGAGACATATTATACGAACGCAAAAGCCCTCCGAGTGTGTGTGTGTGTGTGTGTGTGTGTGTGTGTGTTTTTTTTACTAAAACCTTCCCTTGTTCTTCCTTAATGTGTATACTAAATTTGGTGCAGATTACTCTTTAGGTGTGTATAAACGAACATAGAATGCACTTATCATCCCTTGCATATATAAATAAGATACAGGGTGGTCCAAAAGTCTCGATTGGGTTTTATATAATTACAATGAATTTTAATGTAATTTCGTTTAAAAACAAATTAAAATAATGAAATTGATAAAAATTTTGAATTAAATGTATAAGCCTATTACGTACTTAATTTGTATCATATCTGTAATGATGACTTCAGTTTTATTATATATAGGTACAAGCAGAGCCTTCGGCTCCCTGCCCTACGGGCGGGGCTTGCGCTTCACAAACTCGCCTACGGCGAGGGCACTTGAGGGTCACCCCTTTTAGGGAAGGTCATTCTCTCCCTAAAATCCCCTCGCCCCCTTTATGCAACTTGGGGGGAGGGCTAACGGGGAGGGGGCTGGCACCTCGCAACAATTGATCAATATTGCAATTGCATATGCACTCGAACATTTTGCGGTCATGTTACTACCTTGAGTGAAACATTGTGGGTCACTTTTTTTTATTTAAACGGGGGGGGGGGGGGGGGGGGGGGCAGGAAATGGAAGGAGAGTTGTTCTTTTAATGGTTTAAGGACATGCTGTATTTCAAACTATTAATTCGTTTTTGTATTCTAAATTAATTAATACTTCTTATTCATGAATTTCTGTATTAAACAAAGTAATTATAATGATTAAATTTTTATTTAATCTGAGAGCCAAGTAAAGCCTAAAGCTTAAGGGGCAAATTAAATAAAATACTCCAATTGATAATTGCTCATTGTGTTATTGCAACATAGCAGAAACTGTAATATTGCAGTATTGATTTTAAAAAATAATGATAATTCTGGATTTATTTCTCGCCACTCGTACTACTTAATTTGTCACTTTTTTCTCCGTTGGGCTCCTATACAGTATGTTCCCTGCGTTATCGCTCCAGTTCTGCCTTTCGATCCTCCCAAGAGGAGACGGCTTCGATACTTTGTCGCCTCTGACTGGGAAGCTCTTAGGCAGTACTGCTCTGATTTCCCATGGAATGATTACCGCTTCCGTGGCCGGGGCCTCTCAGAGTGCGCTGAGCGCAGCATGGAGGTTATTCTCTCGGGCATGGCATGAAGGCGTATGTTCCATATTCTATTTCTACTAATACAAAAACCTTGATTTAACTTTACTTATATATCTACCCGGAATCGTGCAAAACCCATTCTTCGACTCGCAAAACTTTCCTTCATCTGACAAACATGTGAAAACTTATCCAATTCTAATTCTTTTCGTTCTTTCTGGCACCTAGCCAAGAACCTCTCCAACAACTTTACTACTATGTCTTTCCCTTCTCTTTTTCATTCCGACGGCACAGTTGACGTCTCTTCTCCTGATAAAGCTGAACTCTTCGTTCAAACTTTCGCCTCCAACTCAACCGTGGACGATTCAGGTGCTGTTCCTCCATGTCCTCCTTCCTCTGACTTAATTATGTCAGAAATTAGAATCTCTTGCAAAGATGTTCATTCTGCCCTATCTAGGCTCAACTCTAGGAGGACGTACGGTCCTGATGGTGTTCCTCCTGTTGCTCTCAAGAGCTGCTTCTGTGCTGATACCCTGTCCCAATGTCCAGGCAAACTCTTTCGTCTGCTACTTTTCCTTCCTACAGGAAGTTCGCTTTCATTTCAGCCTGTCCCAGAGAAAGGTGACCGTTCTCAACCCTCCAACTATCATCCAATTGCTTTGATTTCTTGCCTTTCCAAAGTTTTTGAATCTATCCTTAATAGGACGATTCTTAAACACCCCTCTTCTCACAAACTTCTTTCAGATCGTCAGTATGGGTTCCGTAAGGGACGGTCTACTGGCGATCTTGCATATCCCTCCGATTTCCCCTTTCGGGATTTGGGTAAAACCTTTTCTATTGCGCTAGACCACTGGTTCCCAACCGCTGGGAAATGGCGAAATTCGTGGGTGGTGCATGGAGGTTGGTCACAGCATCCCTTTTAAAAATCGAATTCAAATTTAGTAGTATAATTTTAGTTATTTTATAAAATTATTGGCGTATAACTATATTTACATTATTTTTCCGAGTTATTTGAATCAGCTCTACTGGGCCATCGCCTCAGAGGTTGGGAACCATTGCGCTAGACATATCAAAAGTTTGATAGATTCTGGCACAAATCTTTAATTTCCAAACTGCCCTCCTTCGATTTCTATCCTATCTGTGCCTTCATCTCTGATTTCCTTTCTGCTTTCTGGCCGGTCTATAGCTACGGTTGTAAATGGCCACTGTTCTTCTCGTAAAGGTATTAATAGTAGTGTTCCTGAGGGCTCTGTCCTGTCACCCACTCTTTTCCTTTTATTTATCAATGATCTGTTAAGTTGCACTTCTTGTCCTATCCACTCCTATGCCGATGATTCCACTCTTCACTTCTCCACCCGCCTCACAAAGCGTCCCTCTCAACACACTCATTTTTTCGCGTGAGACGGCTGTGATACACCTCACCTCTTATCTTTCTTCTATCTCTGATTGAGGCAGAGAAAACCTTGTGGCTTTCAATGCCTCAAAAACTCCGTTCCTTCACCTGTCCACTCGTCATGGTCTTCCACACGACTCTACCCCTTGCCTTCAACAATACACAACTCAATCTTTGCTCTTCTCTTAACATCCTTGGTGTTTTCTTTTCTCGTGATCTTTCCTGAAAGATCACATATACTCTTTCTGAAACAGCTTCTAAGAGGTTAGGTGTGCTGTGCTGGCTTCGCAGTTTCTTCACCCCGACTCTGTTGTTGTTGTTGTTGTTGTTGTCTCTGTACAGGGGTCTTGTACCTCCCTGTATGGAGTACGCTTCTTATGTGTGGGGTGGCTCAACCCACACAGCTCTGCTTGACCGTGTGGAATCAAAGGCGTTTCGTCTCATCAATTTCCTGCCTCTAACTGACTCTTCAATTCCACTCTCTTCGCCATAATGTTGCCTCACTGTCTTTACTATCCCTATTATAACGGACACTGCTCTTCTGAACTCTCCTCCATGCCGCCTCCTTTAAGGAGAGCTTGCAATTACCAGACTTTCGACATTTTCTCATTCTTTGGGTCAATCCCAGAATAGGCACCTGATGTACCTCAATCCCAGATGAAGCACCTGCGTTCAACCTCAATCCCAGAATAGGCACCTTGCAAGGAATTAAATAAAAAAAAACCTGATGATTACAAAATTTATTGTTTATACAAAGTTTATTACAAATGTAATAAAGGCAAAGTTATAAAAGGTTTAAGTGGTTTAATGAATAAAGAAAAATTTTAGATATTATAAATTCCTGCAATATGAACCCGAATGTTTCTGAATCCATCTGAAGCAAATCCAAAAAAGCAGAAGATATAGCAAAAGGTTAGGTTAGGGTTGATTTTTTCAAATATTGATAAAAACAATGAAATTATATCTCTAAAAACTGTTTATATTTTTTTCGCCTCAATCCCAGATTAAGCACCTAAAAATGATTTCAGGTGCCTATTCTGGGATTGATCCCATTCTTTTTCTGACCAACTCTCTAACGCAAGAGGGTTAATCGATATTTTCAATTTTTCATCTACTCAACCGGTGAACTCTGGAACAATCTTCCTCAATCTATCTTTCCCCCGTGTCTATGACCTCCAATCTTTCAAACGCCGTTTCCAGGCATCTCGAAAACCTTGGAACTTGATTTTGGCTCTTCTTCCTTTATGGGTGGGACGTTTTGGGGGGCATTCGCCCTTGCCCCTTCCTTCCTCAAATAAAATTATATATATATATATAGTTAATTAAATATTATCAGTTTACCCTTCATGGAAAGTGCACAATTAGAGGCCTACCTTATACAATGTACGCTGTGCGCATATGTGGGCCCCAATAGATCATTCATTCCTGCAAGAGAACGTACACGAAAATCTCAAAAAATCGATGAAGTGTGCCCGCCCGTTTTTCAATACGCACTTTAAAATCTTTGTTTTCTATCGATTTCTTCGAATAATTAAATCCTATTCCAATTATGGATTTGTTTCAAACCCACTACCGGTTTGGTGCGGTGACACTCGTTTCTAATATCGGACTGCTTTTGAACTTAGCTTCATATGTTATTTATTTTTATAACAGTCGTCGTCATCGAGTTACACCTTTAAGCACGTTCATTTTTTCCATCAGGAATGCGTATAAGAGGCTACAAAACTTTAATCACACTCTAAATATATGTTATTTCCTTTGATTGACAAACTTGGGCGGTATCAGCTAGTGACTCAGGCCTGCGGGATCCTAAAGGCATCATAGTAACTTTTTACTGTTTAGATTTATTATGTATAGGTGCTGAACTTCCGTAGACCTATGGCGGGATAGACCTACTTAATTATTAGAATGTAATAAAATTATTGTATAGGGATACAAGTAATAAATACAATAACTTAAAGCTACGTACTTTTTTTTTATATCACTGACGTAGACGACTTCTTCCCCCCACCCCCATGAAGTAAACCTTTGGGTACCCTCCTTGATTATTATTATTAATAGGGTTATATATTCAGTCGTGCCAACCCCCCCCCCCCCCCCCCCCCCCCCCCATTCATGATCGGCCAACCAGATCATTTGTTCACTTTCGTGTTCCGGCCGTCTGGATATTAATTCACCTCTGCTTACCTTTTGATTTTCATTCATTTATTTCTTAGTTCAGGAAAATACGAAAATTACTTCAATATTTTCTCTTACGGAGCGCAATTATTAAGTTCCCTTTTTTCACCTTTTAAAGCTTTTTACATTAAAGCAACATAAAACAGTCGTTGAACTGGACATTGGTAAAGCCTTTGCTTAGGTAAAAGGTTTCCAAACTTTTTAGGTCGACGTCGATGCACTACCATGCTTTTCTAAGTGCTACAGTCGGAAAGGTTGCGAGTTATTCATCTACAACTATTACTATTTTTTAAATACATTATTGAAGTAATTATCAAGAAACAAGCTGCCTATTAAAGCCATCTTGGATAGGCTTAAATTTGTTAAATTTCACAAGGCCTAGTTTAAAACTTTAAAGCAGATAGGACCCGTTCTCATGACCAAAAAGAGTTAGGCCTGCACTAAACTTTTAATTTAGTCGAGTGCTCCGCACCTTGGTAAGCAGCAGTCTCCTTGGTTACCTCGAATTACCTTCACAGGAGGTACAAACGCTCGAAATATGCTTATTGTCAACAATGCAATACGACATCAAAGAACCAAAAGTTTTGTATGAAAGAAACTCCGTTTAAATTTCGTGCTTATGGTCTCTAGGTGGTGTCGGTCGTAAGATTATTATTAGGCCTACTTTGCAGTGTAACGCTAAAATTAATCAAAATTTTTATTTAGTAGGCTGTTCAATAGCTTATTTGCATATTATTAGGATAACTGCCATACAAGCATGCTCTGGATATAATCTCGAGGACCTGTGGCTCTAAGCCTATCAACTAAAAGGCACAAACTACATGTTACCAGCAGAAAACACCCATGGCTATCCTTAGGCCTACTTGTGATTTCTTGGAAAACTAAGGCAATTTTAACGGTCATTCCCTTGTTTTTACAGAGGGTAGCGTAGAGCCGGTAAGTCATCAATTTAGGGACTTCAAAAAGGTTCATAAAAAATGCCTTGAAACTTTTAAAGTAATTTTATGCACTTTTTGTAATATTATTAATAATAATATTACAAAAAGTGCATAAAACTACTTAAAGTTCATAACATTATTAAAAGTTCGTAAAAGTTCATAAAAATTTTTACGAACTTTTTTGAAGTCTCTAGACCAGTGGTTCTTAACCTTTTTACTACCATGCCCCCTCTAGGAATTGGTCCTTCCCTCCACGCCCCCCTTCAATAAAAATAACATTCTCAATAACTTCTCAATATTAGCCCATGCTCTCGTTAAGAGAATAACAAATACAATTAGAGAAATTCCTGTTTCTAGGGGGGCGCGCCCCCCAGGTTAAGAACCACTGCTCTAGACTCATCAACTTGTTTACGATCATTATTTCGGTTACTAATATTAGCACTTCTGGAAAACCTGAAAAACTTGAAGCTTTGGTTTATGAATATGGAACGGGAAATTTTGTGCAAGTTTCAACTTTATAGAAGTGAAAAAATTTAATCTAACTTGACAAACTGAAGATAACCTCCTTACTTATATTTTTGGTATTTTTCATGAAGTACTCTCCGAAATAGAAACTATTTTGGGTTTTTTTTTTCATCAAACCGCCATCCATCTCTTTGTCTGCTTTGTGGAGGTAGGATTGATCCAGAGTCAGCTTTTCTGAGAACGTTTCAGAGCAAATAGGTGGATGGCTGCCCATCCCAATGCCAGTGAGCTTGCTGGTGGGATTTCTAGCTGCATCATCAAACACTGGCGCAAAACAGCACACAGTCATGCACTCTAATTAAGCCTATTTCTTTGAATTTTACACGCATTGCATGAGCTGCAAACGTGTGTTAACAAAAGGAAAACAACGTTGCAATGGAAAAATGCAAAATAGCATTTGGGTTCCAATTTATTAAATTTTGGTCATATATATATATATATATATATATATATATATATATATATATATATATATATACATACAGGGTGGGCCGTAAGTTTCCATACATAGGGAAAATAAACATTTTTTATGGACAACCATTTTTATTTATATAATATGCTCTACATGGTTGCCATTGTTTTGAAAACACATTTCAATACGTGTTCCCCACTGTTGATGAACACGCATTAGCACAGTTGACGTTATGCTTGTAATGGCGTTGGTGATACGTTGCTTTAGATGATTTATGTCTCGTATCTTTTCCTGATACACCATGGCCTTCAAGTGCCCCCAAAGATAGAAATCAAGGGGGGTGAGATCTGGGGATCTGGGAGGCCACTCCACAGGACCACGCCGACCAATCCAAGCATCCGGAAACTGCTGCTGATCCAAATACCGACGCACGTGAAGACCATAATGAGGTGGAGCTCCATCTTGTTGGAAGTAAACTGGGAAGTTACCTTCCTCGTTTAGCAGGGATGGGAAAATCTCTTCTTGCAACATGTTAAGATACCTTTCGGCATTAAGATTTCCACTGACAAAAATTGGTCCAATAATTCTGTCACCCCATATCCCGGCCCACACCATCACTTTACCGGCACCTTGCATCTTCGTCGGACTCAGCCAGTTAGGGTTAGCATTACTCCAATAACGTATGTTTTGCCGATTAACCTCTCCATTGACGTAAAAATTTGCTTCATCAGTAAGCAAGATTTTACAAACGCATATTCTTAGGGTATCTGAAACATAAAAACAAACGTTTAAATTTTCCTATGTATGGAAACTTACGGCCTACCCTGTACTATATATATATATATATATATATATATATATATATATATATATATATATATGGGATGAATTTCGCATTTAAACACTTGAAATGAACGAATGATGCAAACCCACGAGGAAAATGAAAAAAATTATTCCAAGTTTTTTCGCGTATTCAGCAGTACACCTCGTCAGGGAATGACGAGGTGTACTGCTGAATACACGAAAGAACTTGGAATCATTTTTTTCATTTTCCTTGTGGGTTTGCATTATACATATTACATACACATAACAATTTAACATACACACTCGCCTCCCACCTTATAAAGTGCTTTGAACGTAGCATTAGAGGCAAAATTACTTATTACCTACCAGAAAAGAATTTATGCAACCCTGGAAGATCATGCCTCTCTCAGCAACTGGACCACCAGCAAAAATTATTGGAAACATTGTGTCGAGGACAAAACCTAGATGTATACTGACTGCTATAAAGCCTTCGATAAATGTGACCATAGAATTATAGTACACAAATTTAAGAATACAGGAATTACTGGAAAGCTAGGAAGATTGATATTTAATTTTCTGACCCAAAGCACACTGAGTGGTAGTAAATAGTTAAATCTGAAGTCTCGGAAGTCGTGAGCTGTCCCACAAGGTACAGTATTAGTTCCCTTGCTGTTCAGAATAATGATTGTAGACACTGATGCAGATATTAATGATAGTATGGTATAATGTTTCGCAGAATGACGCAAAGATATGTAAGGAAATATTGAACGAAGGTGACATAGAAAAATTACAAAACGACATTGAAACATTATTGAAGTGGGCAGAAGACAACAATGTGAAGTTCAACGAAGAAAAATTCCAACTTCTAAGATATGGCAATAACAAGATGCTACAGAATAAAGGGTACAAAACTCTGCAATCCAAACAGTTAACAACAAACCCACAAGTCGGTTATCTTGGAGTAATAATGTTGTTGGATGCAGAATTCAGAGAGCACTATAACATCAAAATTACAACAGCTAGAAAAATAATGGGAATTATCTGGAGGAGCTTCCGCAGCAGAAAAGCAAGCATACTCAAATTATGGAATAGTCGGGTCCTACCAATAAGTGAGTATTGCTTAGTACAGTACTCGCAAGTCCATACAGAAAACGAGACACTGCGAACATTGAAGCCCTACAAAGGACTTTTACTTCTAAGATAGAGGAAACTAAAGGTGAAGTCTACTGGTCTCGACTACAGTCCTTGAAACTCTCTTCTCTGAAAAGAAGCGAGCGGTACGCAATATACATATGAAAAATACTCTAGGGTTTTGTCCCTAACCTTAGAAATTAAATGGAAACAAACTGGAATAAGAGAAGAGGCAGATTTTGTACTGTCCCAGCTGCGGTGAGACAGGGGGCCATGAAAACGATGATGGAAAATGCTCTCGGAATACGAAGCCCAAAGCTTTTTAATGCCCTGCCAAAAGAAGTGAGGAACCTTCAGCACACCGACCTGAATAATTTCAAGAACCAGCTGGACAGATTCCTGTACAAAGTCCCTGAGCAGCCATGCGTGGCTGGCTACGAGGGCAGGAGGAGATCGGAAAGCAATTCCCTCCTTTACCAAATGACATGACGCAAATGAAGCGGGATGCTACAGAAGGGTTGACCGCAAGTCGATCCTGAATCGTCGTTCAAACTCATGAAATATATATATATATATATATATTATATATATATATATATATACACACCTTGGTGGTGGTGTGGTTAGCATCGCTGACTTCGAATCCATCAGTCCCGGGATCGAGACCCGGTGACGGTAGTCGGTGCTCAGCAAAACCCAGCTGTTCATCCTCCCCCACAAAAATTGGTTGGTCGATAAATGTGTACCTTTGGTAGCCTAGTGGTTAAGACGCTGAGCTGCTGCTGCTGCTGATCGGAAGGTTCTGACCACCCGTGGTGGGTCGTGGTTCGGATTCCACGTTAAACTATAGGTCTAAGGTGGAGTGACAAGCTTGACCTTCATCAGAATGAACAATTTGGGCGGAAGCAAAACCAAGGTCAACCAAGGTTATCTTTGTCCCGAAATATTAGCATTTAAGTTATGAATCCGTTTGGGATTTAATATACGAGTATATTTCTTATCGGATTCTCGACGCCAAAGGATTCGCACCCTTCAACGATTTGCTCCAAATTTGCAGGACGTAGATTTCGTGATATAGATATAGAATTTCACAAGACCTCCCAAATTGGTTATTTTCTCTCAACGAAAGGGTAACTGTAGGATCTTTAATATAACGAGTCAGAAGAGGACCATTTTAAAATCTTTTGTTTATCATGAAAATATTCTACGTGAAACTTAATCGGAGAATTGTTGTCCGTACGTCCTCGTTAAATGTTGTTTTATAAGTCTCATTTATTTTCATAAAGTTTCGTGTTGATGAAAGCTCGTAAAGAATATATAATTACTGTGAAAGCTTTTTAGCCTCTAAAAATCTGTATGAATAGGATACGTTCATGCCACTTAGGCCTAATATGTTCGGTAGTTTTCTATAGACAACTTTTTATTTAGACATCTCGCAAAAGTAACTTATGGTAATGCTTTAAATTTAGAATTTGATAATATACCGTACAATACAGTGAATGAAGTCGTTACTCGTACGGATTTTAAAGATTTTATTTTTACCACAGTATTAGGCAAGTAATGATCAATTGTGACTATTTCACACTTCTTGCTGCGGAGGTTTGAATTACTTCTTCCTTCATGAAGACTGACTGAGCCAGAGAATGGCGTGTCAAGAATTTCATTATTTGGCACCCTGAGAAACTGATGCAGTGTAGGTTTTGGGCTCGCTGCATCCTTTGCAAGAACATAATTTAGAAGTGTATTCATCTGTACTTGAATGGGATCGTCTACTACTTTCCAGAGCTGTCAAAACTGTACCAATTTTTTTTCAACTTTTGGACATTTGTAACAGTATACTACTATGACTGCATCAGTTTTTCAGGGTACCACGGATGTTCTTGACACGCATTCTATAACTTAGTCTCGCTTCTTTATGGAGATGGGCTAATCAACCTTCTCTCCTAAGGTGTCTAGTAATCACCATCGGTTATTACTCGTCAACGTTTTGAAGAAAATGTATAAAAATCGATAGGCCTATAAGGACTTTAGATTTATTCTGCATATTGGGCCTTCGGAACGCCAAAACTAGATGAAAAAGCATATTTTGTCTTAATTAAATAGAGAATTAAGTTGAACATTAGAACTTAAATGTTTTAAGCCGTGTAGTCGTCATTCTAAGACCATTTAATAGTCTTAAAAGAGTGTCGACATTGACCGAGCCGATAATATAGTGGTTGATTATTATCAGTTATCGGCTAGTTCTTAAATCGGTGGATGCATGATGCATCCCAAAAGAGAATTGTCCTCTATATAATACTAGACAAATTTGAATCTACCGAATGTGAAGCGTGCTTTTGAATTACTCTATAGCAGGGGTCACCAACCTTTTTTTTTGTTCACCGCCCACTTTTACGATTTTTTGAAAATTAAAAAAGCTTATCGCCCACCTAAGTTAGATCAAAAAGAATAAATCAACATAATCGATGAAATAAATAATGAAATAATTGTTTAATTATCTTTAATGTGAGCACACTAGTGGGCGCTACCGCCCAGGGTGGTGGTGACCCCTGCTCTATAGGTATCTTAAAATGGGTGGGTAAAAATTTTCACCCAATTTTTAACTCCTTCCGCACGCTTTAAGACTTCAAATGAAGAAGGTTCAAGGTTTTAATAGGGGGACATACTCGGATCCTTTATTGTAGAACTTGAGAATGCAGTCATCTCTGTTGAAAGGTTCAAAACTTGGGTAAACCTAAATTACTTAGGCAGGGAATTGAAAACGCGCGCATTAGCCTGACAGGAGAATGGTAAATATTATTGAGAGGAGGGTAACTATATAGTGTGTTGCAGTATATCAGTTTACAGAGTTCTCTTTTCCACAGATTTACACCATATTTGCAGAGTATTAAGATTTAAATAGGAACTAAAGTTTTTTTCGGATTCATCTTTCGAAGTAAATCGTCAGCATGAAAAATATAGAGCACGCGCTCAACAATTTTTCAGTGTATTTTTGCACCAATTTTATGTACCGTACCGTAGGTCTTCAGAGATAATTTGGTCAAAAATTATATTCGTAATCATTTCCTGGATTACATAAAAAATGCTTATATGAATTTTATAGTCTATGTAGGATTAGTTTATGTACGATCTTGGTTGAGACAAAAAATTTCAGAGATCAGATTATTATTATTATTATTATTATTATTATTATTAAGGGAAGGTATAACTCAATATACTAACGACATCTGATGAACTTAATATGAAATAGACTACTTATTGTGAATTAGGTTAGCATAAGTTAGGTTTAGTTTTATGAATGTTCTCTCTTGTCGACCAAATGGGTATACGTCCCCAATTGAAAACCTCAAATTGGGTTCATTTTTGCTGTAAGAAATGTTGAGCAAGGAAGTCCGTTTTGTCTACATCGTGAAGTTGCTGAAAAAAAGTAAATGTAAGAAACTAAATTCTCGATGACGTCACAAAATATATAAATAGTCTCCCTGTATCAACATTGTAAGAGGAATTTTTTCAGATACTGTACAGACGGCATAATTAGTTTAATTGCTCGTAAAAATGGGAATCACTACTATTATCATGCGAATTATTATTATTAATAATTATTAATAATTATTAATAAACCCAGACCCGTTAACCGAAATCTGTAGTTTTCCCCTTTTAAGCCTCTGTCCTAATGGAGTTTTATAGATTTTCTTCTCCCTGGAGGGTAACATGAAGAGCCTTATTTCCCTGGTCTTTAACTCTGCCGCGAATCTCTCCTTTGTCATTGCCAAAACTTTTTAAACCTGAAGGCGCTTTAGTAGTGAGAGTGAGTAGGTGAATCGAGCCAGAAGATGATCTGGCGCAGAGCCAAAGCATCACGGTAGTTATATATATATATATATATATATATATATATATATATATTATATATATATATATATATATATATAATATATATATAAATTTATATATATATATATATATATATATATATATATATATATATATATATATATATATTTCACAAACACGTGAAAAATAAGTGATGCACATCGTTGTGAATGTGCATCCTATATCTCAAAAGCGATACACTCGATAATTTGTCTCAAGTTATTGTCGGCCATTTATTGAAAATAGTATGGACCTATTTATGATTCTGAATAAGGAAATTTGTCTACTGTATAGAGTCTATAGACCATAGTAAGGTATTGGAATGGGCCTATGAATGACTTAATTTTGTGTTACTCTCATTGGCCAAATGCCAACAAGTTGAAGAGAGGTCCAAAATCCGCAGTATTTACTTTGTGTATTGATTTTATGGAGAAGCGCTCCTTACCGCTGTAAAGAGGATTTTCATTAATGATTGTGACTCGTTTTATAGTAGAATGTGAATTTGTTCTAACGCTCCACCTAAACTTTTTATTATCCCATTTTAACACGTGTTTATACATGGTTAATGGACATATACTCCATTATGTTACGGGCCATACGCGAAATTTGTTAGTCCCTTTTCACACACACACACACACACACACGTTTAATGTTCCATTTGTGGAACTTTAAAAAGTTGTTAAAAAAAAAGAAGAGGATATTTATTGAATATGTGTAGTTAGGTCAAGTGTTGACCCGAGAAACAAAGAAATGATATTTTTGGATCTAACGGCTCATTGAGTGGGAGGGAGGAGGGCGTTGGTGCTCGGATCCTCCCTCCCTCCCTCCCACCCCCAAAAGCCTTTCTCATCTCGGATTAAGTCTGGGAAAAGGGGCAGGGCCACCTCTGGTCGCTGGAACGGGTAAATAATCTTCGAACTGCGACGAAGACGGAAATTAATTAAGAACTGGGTTCGATTCTAGATCGAAACCAGAATAGACGCGTTCGTCTTTTATTTCGGTTTCACTCGGGATGATACGGTCTGTGGTCGAAAGGGAAACTGAAATTTAGCTTCACTGACGATAGCAATACGTTTTGGGGGAAATAATAATAATAATAATCTTCCATTATAATTGGAAAATATGTATTTAATTTTTTTTTTCAAAATCAGACTTTTAAACGGTTTTGTAAAGTTCATTTTTATTTCAGCCGATCTACTTCCTAGGTCTAGAATTTAGATAATCCATGGTGAGTGTTGGCCAGAAATACAATAGGTCCCCTCGATACACACGCCAGAGTTGGTTTGTACACCTGTTTGTAAAATTTGGAATGAATGCAGGATCAGACGGTCGGGTACCGGTAGTAGTAGGCTGTTGCTTATTTGGGAGGGAACACTCTGCCCTGGGCATCCACGTAGCTGAATACCAGGTGCGTTTTTTATGCCTTCCTCAAAGAATAGTCAAAAGTCTACATTAACTGTCTTCGCAGGCGTGTGCAACAGCTATAATTTTATGTACAGTATATTAACTTTAAGAAAAAGATCAATTATGCCATCTAAAAACAGATGATCAACTGTAATTCCATTAAAATAAGCACGTAATTACTAACACAACAATTACATGAATTTTTAACAAGGCCTATGCCCTGCGGTCGTGATTTTAAATGAGGACAGAGTAGGGTTTTCTGAGATTAATATTTTAATGTTTTTAGGTCCTTACCTTCAGGGACTAATTAGGATTATTTAATAAAAAGAAATTAATTCCTATGTGGTAAACGTATTAAAACCTGAAATGAGGACTCGCCTCGCTACTCGCTTTATAACAAGCCGTTATTTTATGTGGCGTAATGAATTATGCATTCACTGTACGTTTACAGCCATTGTTTTAATGTGCGACTCCAGAAGTCCCTCGCGCTTCCTTAGTTCTTTACAGATTCATAAATTCTCGAGTCCTTTGGTGTTCCCAAAAGAGAGGAGGCACCTTCTTTTCCCGCCTGGCAGTGTTGAGCCATCTCCCACGTGTGACCGACAGTCGGGTTCAGATAAGAATGATGACTTATTTGTGACGCATGGAAATGCCAATGCAGTTAGGGAACGGGTCTTGCCCCCCCCCCTCGTGACGTTCTCATTGTTATGAACCAACATTAATTTTATATATTGGTCTATATTTTATAAAGCTACTGTATCCCATTAAGTTAGGACACTAACTTAATATATTAGTTTCAGACACTAGAGGTATTACCATATTAAGTCCTCCTACTTTATAGCCTCGTAGCATGGAACTTAGTTATAAGTGCTGTACACGTCTGTAACACTTACTTACATATTCGTAGAATCTGTTAGTAATAAAGCCAGATTGATAGTCCCTTTATAAATTAGGTTTTTCACTTTCTTATGTATTTTATGGGTTATAAATATGTTACTGTAACTTAAATGTACATAAAAATACGCAGCTTCCCAACCATATGTTCATTGCCTTGAGTGTAACTAAGGTATGGTAGTTCTTCACGACATTTTTAGCCTTTTATTACAGACAAAGATGAATTAGATCAGATTCGAGTTTACTTCACTTTATTGACGTCAGTCAGGATTTTTTAATTGTGTTGCTTAAAATGGGACACTTTTTCAAATTGCTGATGACAATTTTAAGATTTAATAAAATTAAAGTATGGAATTGTACCATCCTTGAGTAAGGTTGAACTTTGACGCTTACAAAACGAACGATCATTCGCAATTGGCTGAATTTCTCGGGACCGAACTTTATTCTTAACAGTACTCGTTCATAGTGACTTCATAACGATGAGAAATTAATTAGTTTCGATGTAGGGCCTATTTAAAATAGTTCTCAACGAGTCAACTCGCGCACTTCCAGATTCCAAACTAAATTATTTGTGTAGGCTACCCACGCGCCGAGGCTATATACGGCACTATCAAAGCTAATCGAAAGTATGAAACCTAAAGAAATGTAATTAAAAACAAATTGTTTTATAATTCATTGTAAATATTTTTTTAAATTTTGTTGATTTTATTAATCTAAAATTTTTCAATAAATTATTACTGTAAATGGATTATTGGATTTAACAATTTAATTTTTTTTGTCGGTGGGATTTTTGTCGAATGTCATTCATAAATGAACGTATAGAGAGGTAAACATAAATATGAAGTAGTATTTAGTAAATTTTTGGCATATAAGACACGAGATGACCCGGGCATTTCCTTTGGGCCAATTGCAACGTTTGAGGTGGTGTCATAGTCATATCCGACAAGTCCTTTACTAAATATTTTAATGAATATGTAGCTCGGAAAGGTCATATTTTTTACTCGTCTTGAGGAGATGCCAAAGTGTGTGTGTGTGTCTCGTAATTTTGAAATGTTCACCTTGTTTTGTATTAAAAGTTCCCAATCTGAAACTGTGAATGCACAGCTGCGTGACTTGTCTGATTCAAAAGCTGTTCGAATCACTGAAGGAGCTGGAGAGAGAAGCTGTCCGTGTGAAGAGAATAGGACAGACAAACATAATCTACGTAATACGCGAGTTCACAAATGAATATGTATGGTGTAACTGTAATGAATAGTGTGGGCACTGGGCAAGAATTTGGAGTAGAATGAAAATATTGAGGGAGATCTGAATTGTACTTAGAAAAGGAAGGAGCTTGAATCCGTAGGTGTTTTGATACGGATTCAAATTTTTTATTTACTGGATCTGTATTTTGTTTTGAAGATTTTTAACATTCTCTCTTTTCTCTCTCTGAGGTTGTTAGGTTTTAAATTGTTTTGTAATTGTACGCATTGATAAAACTGGGTAGGGGTGTTTAATGCAGCAGGAGTTCGGGATATGACAATTTTGAAAGGTGGTGCAAGTTGTGCAGTGGCAAATGTACAACAAACACGCACTCTACCAACACTCCTCGTACGCTGAAAAGAGTAAATGCGAAGAGATGTTATATTTGAATCAAGTTCTTCAGACCACTGACCATAGAACTACATCTATAAATGAAGGAAAATAGTGTCATGTTGACTACTGAACACTAAACTTGTGCAATTTTACAATTGTTAATTGTTTTTATGATTATTCTTTGAATAGTTTTAAAGTTGTTTCAGAGCAACTTCACACACACCAAAAAATGAGAAAAAAACTATCTCAAAGTGCACATGGTTCTTATAAAGGATGGCCAACTGCTCATCCTTAGAGTGTAGTGCCTGGCCGAAAATAGTAGAACTATCTTTTTGGTGGCCTTTTTTTAAAAAATGTAACAATGGGTCCATGAGATTGTGTGTGTGTGTGTTACAAGAGGAAACCTCGGAAGACTTTTCGGTCCACTCGGGGAGATTCTCTCTCAAAGAGCGAGGAGACCGAAAATCGTAATGCTGGAGGAAAGAGGAATGCTTGTTACTGAATTTTTTTTTTTTCTGAATATGGTGCGTTTTTGTGACATTAAGGGGGACTGTATTTTGAAATTGTGGCTCTCAGAATGAAGAACTTCTTACTAATGACAATCTTGTCAATTGACAAGATTGTCATTATTGTAGTAAGAGGTGGTGGAGAAACTTGGAGCAAGAAGAAACCCCCAAAGAACGACGGTGTTAGAAGAATGGAAGTCGGACGCAAGACCATCAAGCATTACACCTTACACGTATCCTGCGGCCAAATAGGAAAAGATGAAGAAAGGCCTTGAAGTGGTATAGTGGTAAAAGAATGGATCGGTGCAAAACTGTCAAAAGCTTTTAATGTATCTAATGCAATTGTGTATTTCTGTATTTATATATTGTCTGATTAATCTGGTGAGATAGATGATTAGTAGAAGAATATGGTGGAACTCATACTCCCGGTCATGAATAAGACTGTTTTATCGATGTTTGATATGACTCTTAAGTAACTCAAATGTATTACGAATGATTAAATAATTGTGTAATTTGAGGAAGGGATCTGAATGATTACTTTTCTTGAATATAGGATGAATGTTGGCATCTTTCCAAGTGAAACACCAAAACGAACACAAGCGGAACCGTATGAAAAGAACAGGAGCAAGTTTCAGGATAAATAGGTTTTCAAGACCATCTTGAAGCTAAATAATCAGGCCTCCCATAAATTTGACAAAAACCTTAAACTCTGACTTGTTGCCAATTCAAAAATTTTTGGTACAGAAGGGGCCTAATACTTTATACCCACTGAAGTACATTTCTGCCACTTTTGAGTCACTATTAGACCACCTATTAGGAAATGACCAACACTTTCAAAAATGCCCGAGCTACGTTGTAATGTATAGAAAGATCGTTTGGTAATAAAATTTAACCTTCAAAATACACGTGACCCATGTGAAGATTTCAAAAGTAAACAACGTTTGTGACATACGGGTAAACATCGTTCTATCCTCACGGTAGTCTGCGGATAACTTTTAACTTTCTTTCGAAGCATTAGCACAATTTGTATTCCATTTTGTTGTTATTTAGCCTCTAATTTAAGGACTGAGTTAGATTAGGTGCTTATCGCTTACGAAAGTGTTGGTCTGGCCTTTGCTGAAAGGCAAACTAAAGTACATTAGGGATATATTTAAACTATTGTGAACAGTTTCATTTAACAGATTGTTAAAATGCGAGACAGGTGCTCCCTTATCCACAAACAATTTTCGCGTACCTGTCGAATGGGTTTTGTGCCCCTTTGAAAAGGTATTTCGGAAAACACTTTACTTTCCTGAAATTAATCTCTCTCCTCTGAAGAGGAACGTGGACGATTTTTCAGGAGACCTTCTGTTCCCGTGACAGACATTTTGTTCAAGCGTTTCAGCGGTAATGGATGACGTTCTCGTTGTGAATGGACGTTAAGTTTGTTAAGGACGAGGTCAGAGAAGCATTTTTATGGCTTTATTTGGCCAGAACAGAAATTATGATCTATAACCCATATCGAACTAAAATAAAAATATTAAGGCATCATCAGTACGCATTCACAGTACTGATGTTAGGCCTAATAGGTCTTAAAGGCCTTTTTAATACATTTATGCATTACTCATCCAAATATTGAAGTAATGTATGTATATATTATTATTATTATTACTGAAAAGAAAATGTTCTTAACACAATTCACTTAAATTAATCCAAGTAATTTACAGTAGAGAGTTTTTTCATACTTCAAGTTCATTATGGATTAATATTGTGCATTTTAGAAAACGTTATCGACATACTCCATATCCAAGTTAATTATGTAATATATCATCATATATACATACGTGCATCTGTAATATATGTTACACATAATGTATGTGTAATATATATATATATATATTACACCCAACTACTTACGAATAATGCTGGAATACACATTGCTGGCAAAATTTGCGACTTAACTGTGTGAAATAAGCCTATTCACTGTAGATTCTGGACCTGTCCGGACCACCATTATCTCTTCTTTGAAGTATATAGTCTGAATTCTCGCGAAACCGCTCCAAGGATCTCGGGTGTATCACATATACCTTACCTTACAAAGGTTCCGCGCGATGATTTCTCACTTCGCGAAGGTCAAGCTTGTCGCCCCTCCTCTCGAGTTGGTCTGGTGAAGTAGTGAGTTGGATTCTTGCGCTCTCCACCTCATAGCCAGGTACGCCCGGCTCATCGGGGATTTCCACTGCAACTCCCTTCGTGTTTCTTAAGTCTTTGGGCAACTGATTACACAGTTTTGGTCCTCACTACAAAACTATTTTCTTTCAGGGTTAAGGATGTTCCCTGTCTCGCCTTCAATTTGGGAATACGACACAGTCTACCGCTTCTACTTTCCACCGTTGTTTGGGGAGTTATGGGATTCAGAGTAAGATTAGGGACTAGTTTCTCCATTATTTTCCAAGTGTAAATAATGGTGTATCTCTTCTTTCCAGTGAATATAGGTCTAGTTCTCGTAACCTTTCCCAGTAATTTAGTTCTTTGCACCCATTGATCTTGGCTGTGAAGCTACTTTGGATCCCCTCCAGCTGTCTGTCTTCTTTTTTATATGGGGATGTTAGGACCGAGCAGTATTCCAATTTGGGTATTATCAGGGTTTTCAGTAGAGGAATCATTACATTCCTATCCCTTCGTTTAAAGGTTCTCAATATTTGACCCGTTATTCTCTTTGCTGTGTTTACTGCTATCTTATTTTGTGCTTCAAATTTCGCATCATCTGTCATTACAACCCCTAAATCTTTTCCTCTGGAATTTCTCTGAATTTCCTGTCCATTTGGGGTATAATATTCCATGGACTTTAGGTCTTCTCTTTTTTCGTACCGTAATAGCTGAAATTTTTCGGTTTTAAACTTCATATTGTTGTCTTCCGTCCACTTGTAGATTTTGTTTGTCGGTTTGTAGAGATCCTATGTCTTCTGGGTTTCTTATTTTTCTACTGATCTTTGTCATCCGCAAAGGATGTTACTGTGCTGTCTCTGGTAACGTCCTCATCTATGTCAGTTAGCATGATTATGGAGTAGTGGAGCTAATACTGTTCCTTGTGGTACCGAGCTGAGGACTTCTGATGAAGATACTCCTTGTACTGTAACGACTTGCCTCCGCTCACTAAGGAAATTATATATCCATTTCCCTACTTTTCCTGTTATTCCCATATATTTCAGTTTATGTATTATGATTCCGTGGTCACACTTGTCGAACGCTTTAACAAAGTCTGTGTATAGTACATCATAGTTTTCATTACTTTCAAGTGAATCAATAATGTTGCTGTAGTGTTCCATTAGTTGTGATATGCATGATATATATATACTGTTTATATATAACCTCGTTAACCTCATTCAGGTTCCGTGTGTTGGTCTCCACACGAACGTCAAGCTGGTGGCCCCACCTCTAGGCCTGGCTTGGTAGAGGAGCGAGTTGCTCTCTTGTGCTCTCCACCGCACATACCCAGGTACACTCGGTTCATCTGGTACCCTCCTGAGCCAGGCATCTAGTTTTCTCTTGACTTCAACTTTTGACCCCCTGTAACGTTTCTGAGGTCCTTTGGAAGCTGGTTTAAAAAAGTCTTGAGGCCCCCTGACAACCAAGCTATTTTCCTTCAGTGTTGAGGAGGTCCCTTGTCGGTCTTTTAATTTGGGAACACTACACATTCTGCCTTTCCTATTTTCCAACGTTGTTTGGATGGTAATTGGGTTTAGTTTTAGGTTTGGTACCAGTTTTTCGATCATTTTCCATATGTAGATTATGATGTACCTCTCTCTCCTTCTTTCCAGGGAGTACAGATTTAGTTTATGTAGTCTTTCCTAGTAGTCGAGTTCTTTGCAGCCATCAGTCTTGGCTGTGAAATGTGTGCGCGTTTCTTCTAGTTTATTAATTTTTCTTTTTATATGTGTACGTCAAAACTGAAGTATTCAAGTTTGGTATGATCAGTGATCTCAGCAGGGGAATCATTACTGTTTTGTCCCTCCTTTTGAACGTTCTTAGTACCTGTCCCGCAACTCTCTGCTTTGTCTATTGCTATCTGATTTTGTGTCTCGAATTTGGCATCATCCGTCATTATTAACCCCAAGTCGACCGCTTTCATGCTTCTCTGAATGTCCTGTCTCCCTGGAGCATAATATGCAGTCCGTTAAGTTCCTAATTTCTACCATATCTCAAGAGCTGAAATTTCTGTGTTAAATGTCATATTGTTTCCTGACCATGTATCTTATTTTGTTCGTGTCCCTCTGCAAGGCCTCCACTTCATTTGCAGCACTGATTTTTCTGCTGATCTTTGTATCGTCTGCAAAGGATGTTACTATACTGTTGCTGTTTACTCCACTGTCTACATAGGTTAGCATGATAACGAACAGGAGTGGGGCCAGTACTGTACCTTGTGGTACTGAGCTGCGTACTTCCGATTCTGATGATACACCTTGAATTTTGACGACCTGTTGACGTTCTCTGAAGTTGTAAATCCATTTTCCCACTGCTTATTATTTCCAAACCATGTGTTTCATTTTTTATGTGCTATTATATACCATGATCTCATTTGTCGAAAGCTTTAGCAAAATCTGTGTATAGGACATCAGTTTTCATTGCCTTCAAGTGCATCTAGGATATTGTTATAGTGCATGTTATAGGCTGATTTTCGTTGAATCTTTGCAGTATCTCCAAGAAGTCGTATATTTTCTCCGACTATTCTTTCAAGTATTTTGGCGAGGTGGGACGTCAATGACACTGGTCTATAGTTCTTTGCTTGAAATCTATCCCGTCCTTTATATATAAGGACAATGTTCGCTCTTTTCAAGATGGTCGATATTTCCTCAGTGTCCAGGGATCTTCTCCATATCCAGTACAAGGGTGTAACCATTTCATTTTTAGTTTTTAATCAATAGTGTTCAATTTGTCCGGACCTGCAGCTGAATGTGATTTTGCTTGTCCTATAGCTCTCTCGACATTTCTGGAGTAAAATCAAAGTCTGTTATACATTCTCCTTGCAATTTCTCTTCGAAGAATGCATCTATGTCGGGTATCGCTTTGTCACTTCTTTTGGCGTACTGAAGTCCGATTCATACTGGGCTCTCAATGTTTCAGATATTTCTTTTGGATCGTCTGTTCGTTCATTATTTCCTTTCCTTAAGGGCACGAGAGTAGCGCGCGTTTTTGTTTTCCTTTTCGCATAGCTGTAGAAGTATTTTGGATTCTCCTTTATTGCTTCTTCCACCTTTTCCTCTTCCCTCTCTGTATGGCCCTTAATCAAGGTTTGTATTTCCCTGTTGATACTCTCCAGTTTTTCTTGTATTACTTTCCTGGCATTGTTGTCACCACAATAGCTAACTTTGCTACTTTCTTTTGCGGAATAGTCTTCTGTTTTGCCTCCAGCCAGCCCCTCTTTCCTTTTGGCTATGCTTTCGGAGCATATTTTTCTAAAATTCCCAGTCTTTTCTTGCAATGTTAGCATTTCCGCGGTTTTATTCTCTAAAACTGTTTTTCACTATTTGGGCTGTGTGATCTGATTTCTTCCCAATTTATGGTCAATTTATGGTCTTGGGGTTTAAGTTAAACGCCCCAAATTTGCTTCTTCGTGTATTATATATATATATATATATATATATATATATATATACACACACAGGGTGGGCGGAAAGTAGCTCCCTATTTTGGATTGGTTAAAAAATAGGTATATTATCCATTATTCAGAAGAAATAATATGAAAAGGTAGGCATACATGGTAGGTTTCTCTAAAATTCAATGTGGGCTCCAACTCTTTCCACCAGCTTCTGGAGCCGCCCAGGAATGGCGTCCACTGACTTTAGCAGGAACTCCGGCGGGATGGAGGACATGACTTCCCGAATTCGGTCCTCCAGTTCTTCCAATGTCCTCGGTTTGGTGCGGTAAAGGAAGAAGTCTACCGCACCAAACCGAGGACATTGGAAGAACTGGAGGACCGAATTCGGGAAGTCATGTCCTCCATCCCGCCGGAGTTCCTGCTAAAGTCAGTGGACGCCATTCCTGGGCGGCTCCAGAAGCTGGTGGAAAGAGTTGGAGCCCACATTGAATTTTAGAGAAAACCTACCATGTATGCCTACCTTTTCATATTATTTCTTCTGAAATAAATGGATAATATACCTATTTTTTTACCAATCCAAAATAGGGAGCTACTTTCCGCCCACCTGTATATATATATATATATATATATATATATATACGCACCAGATTAGCCGGGTGTACCTGGCTCTGTGCGGTGGAGAGCGCAAGAGAGCAACTCGCTTCTCCACCAAACCAGGCCTAGAGGCGGGACCGCCAGCTTGACCTTCATGTGAAGAGACCAACACACGGAACTTAAACGAGGTTATATATATATATATATATATATATTTAGTATATGAACTGTCATTGTATTAATAATATTTGTCATATGGACTATAGTCTGCCAATAAACATTTTCATTTTCATATCATTGCTGCTCTCAGCCATGCTTGCTCATACTCATAGCTATATTTTTTCTCTAGTCATAAATAAGTACCGAGACATTCTCTCCAGCAATAATTACAGGCCTATTGCTGTCGCTTCCTGATTCTCGAAACTAAATTAGAACAGGGGTTCCTAACCTTTTTGGCACTGCGCCCCCCTTTGGTCAACCTTGTATCCATGGCGCCCCCCCATACCCAAAGGGGGAGAGTTTTCATCAGTTCCATACGGACGTCTAGAATCCAGATAATTATGGGATTAATAATAAAAAACATCAAAGCTCATGTGTTTATGAGATGACGGATGTCAAGTTTTCCCTAACGAAGTAAATTACCCATATATATTTTTGGGAATATATATATTTGAATGGCATTTGTTGACCGTTGACCACCTCACGCCCCCCCCCCCCCCTAAGAATCTCAAACGCCCCCCAGGTTGGGAACCGCTGTACTAGAAAAACTCGTTACTCCGATTAAATGATTTCCTATGGACATCTAATCAGTTTGGCTTTAAAAGGTCCCACTCAACTGACCTGTGTGTATCTATGTACGTAAAGAAACAATATCTAAATACATTGACAGTAATTTAATTATTTATAGCTGTTTCCTAGATATAAGTAAAGGCATATGATAGGGTGAACCACAATATTTTATTTGCAAAACTAGAAGACAGGAAGGTTCCCATGTACATATTAAATTTATTGAAATTTTGGTATTCCCACCAATCTTTCACTGTTAGGTGGGGCAATGTACTATCCGAGTGTTTTGGCTCCTCTTGCGGGGTGAGACAAGGCTCCTTGCTCTCCCCTATGCTGTTTAATGTGTATATTGACGGATTAATTGCTTCACTTAATGGGGCAACAGTGGGATGTTGTATAGATAACACAAGGGTAAATAACTTAGTTTATGCCGATGATATGGTGTTAATAAGTCCCTCTGTTAAAGGTCTGGATTGGCTACTAAAAGTCTGCGAAGAGTATTCGCAGAAACATATTCTTTTTAATGTTACAAAAACTAAGGTTATGCAATTTCATCCTAAAAGCTGTAATCAGCCAGCTGATATAAGGTTTAAAATGAATGGTGAGGTAAGTACAAGGAAGGAAGTAAAAGAGTTGAAGTATTTGGGTCAAACTATTACCAGCTCCTTGAGTGATGACTCGGATATAAGAAAACAATCTCGAAGCTTGTGTGCTAAAGCGAATATGACCAGAAGGAACTTTCGATTCTGTACAGGTGAAGCTAAAGAGACTCTCTCGTACTTTCTGCAGTAATATATACGGACAGCAACTCTGGATGAATTATAAAAAAGGTTCTGGCAGAACCCTAGATTTGCTGTACAACAGGTCTTTTAGACTCTTACATAAATTACCCCCGAGATGCTCAGCTTCGCAAATGTTTGCTACCCGCAATGTCCCGAGCTTCCCGGAGGTAACAAGACGTGCTCAATATAGTCTAATGCAAAAAATTAAAAAATCAACCAACCCGATCATCCAAGCTATCCATGAGTCCTGCCGTTTATCCTCTAAGGCCTAAGCTATGGACTTCTTGGCACGAAAACGTCTGTCTGTAGCTCCACTTAACTTCTACATTACAGTATTATTTCTAATCCATTGTATATATTTCTATCCTCAGTATATGAAGTGTCATTGTATTAATAATATTTGTCATATGGACTATAGTCTGCCAGTAAACCTTTTTCATATATATATATATATATATATATATATATATATATATATATATATATATATATATATATATATTACTTTTGTTTACTTTTGTTGAGTTTGAACGACGGTTCAGGATCGACCTGCAGTCGACCCCTCTGCAGCATCCCGCCTCATTTGCGGGACTTGGTGAAGGAGGGAATTGCTCTCTGATCGCCTCCTGCCCTCGTAGCCAGCCACGCTAGCCAGCCATATATATATATATATATATATATATATATATATATATATATATATATATATATATAACTTGTGAGTTTGAACGCCGGTTCAGGATCGACCTGCGGGCGACCCCTCTGCAGCATTCCACCTTATTTGTGGGATTTGGTGAAGGAGAAAATTGCGTTCTGATCTCCTCCTGCCCTCGTAGCCACCACACAAGGCTGGTCAGGGACTTTGCACAGGAATCTGTCCAGCTGGTTCTTATATTATTTTGTATTTTTTGTTCCTGTGTATGTGCGTACCCTACATAATATTTAAATGTAGTTTTTTTGTATTGTTCGAGTTATGGTAGCATATAAGTGTAATGGGCATGACGGTGGTCTATTTCCGTATCCTTTTTGTTAATATAGCCTACCCATATAGATTTTGGTGCAAAGACGAAGACTGATATTTAAGGTTTTGGCAATACGATAATTTTTAAAACGTTGCACTCCAACGATGTTTTTCAACAGGATTGCAAGTTTGTAACTGGTGTTCAGAAACTGTTTATCAGAAAATTAAATTTACCGTACGTCAATTTGTTCGGGCGTTAAATATAGTAATTATAAAAACCTCGCCGTCAGAGCTGGAATGATACGAAAATGTTGGCCTTCAGTGAACTGACCTTTCTTTTCAAGATGAGGGGACAATACTCGTAACTGTTCGTGTAACTTCATACTTAAATCGATTGTCGCGCACGAAAAGGAGTTTGTTCCTAGTAGGTCTTATGGTAATTGTGGGTGAACTCACGTTCATCGATCCTTCGCGGAACGCAAGAAGGAAAAAAAAGTGTGTGCATTTTTCCCCCCAAAGTTTGTCTGTTTCATGTTTTTCGTTTGAGTAAGTCGATAATGATTTGAAATCTTGTGGAGGTTGGGTTCAGTTTCACCTAACAACCATTAAAGCACAATATAAATTCTTATTTCACAGTTCATAAATTTTATTCTTTATATAGTTTAGACGAAAAGAATGATAGTTATACGATGATTCTATATGGCCTTCGTACGTCTATTGCACTTGGGTACAATTCAGTACATGGGCATGTCTTTGATATGCTCATACTGTGTGTGTATATATATATATATATATATATATATATATATATATATATATATATATAAGGTCATCCCATAAGTAATGTTGTTTTTTACGATAGATTAAGTTTAAACTAGCCCTACTCGGTTTAAGCACAATTTTTCCGAAGGTTATATCTAAGAGGAGATCTATCGTGTTTCGCTACATACTTTACAGACCTTGACCAGTGAAGACTTGTTTTGCTTTGTGAACCCCTCATAAACATGGCGGTATCAGAAGAGCATATCAGGCATATAATGCTTTACGAGTTCAAAAAAGGGAATAGTGCTACTGAAGCAACGCGAAACATTCAGGACGTTTATGGCAACGATATTCTGCATGTGCGGAAATGTCAAAGATGGTTTCAAAAGTTTAGGAATATTTAGCCGCACTTGAAGAAGACTGTTCAACAACTGTCGAAGAATTGGCCCAGAAACTCAATTCATCCCCGTCTACCATCCATCGACATTTGCAACAACTCGGGAAAGTGCCTAAGTTAGGAAAATGGGTGCCACATGAATTGTCGGTCGACAATCTGAGGGTGGGGTAAACATTAGCGCAGCTCTTCATTCCCGTGAACTCCAAGATCCGTTTTTGCACCGTTTAGTGACTGGTGATGAAAAGTGGATACTGTACCAGAATGTTAAGCGCCGTCGACAGTGGGTTTGTGCCGGAGAACCAGCGACACCACAGCCAAAACCAAATCTTCACCCTCGGAAGGTGTTGCTTAGTGTTTGGTGGGATGAAGGTGGTGTAATACACTTTGAAACCTTACCACACAACTAAACAATCACCGCTCGAGTCTACTATCAACAACTGGATCGATTGAACACTGCACTAAAAGGAGAGAGATTCTTTGGTTAATCGGAAAGGAATCGTGTTCCACCACAACGCACGTCCTCATACCGCTCGGATCACTTCTGCAAATATTGAGGAGCTTGGGTGGGAAAAACTTCCACATCCATAATCATGATCCTCCATAATTATTCTCCAGACCTTGCGCCTTCAAATTATCTTCTCTTCAAGGAGTCTGCAAAACTATCTTGACGAGAAACAGTATACTTCTTTAGATGACCTGCACACCAGTCTGTACGTTTTTTGCCTCAAAACCGCCTGATTTTTATAAACATGGCATTGAAAAGCTTGTAGGACGTTGGCAGAGTGTCATTGATTCCGATAGAAAATATATACTAGATTAAAAAGTTTCAGTCGAGTTTTTTTTTTGCCCTTCAAATTCCGATCTAAAAAACATTACTTATGGGATGACCTGATATATATATGATGCAAACCCACAAGGAAAAAGAAAAATTGTTCCAAGGCCTTTCGTGTACAGCAATACCTCGAACATCGTCGCTAATGCTTTCCTGGAAAAGGCAAAGATATTCAAAACAACGATGTTCAAGGAATGTAACCTATGGGAAATAAGAGGTTTCGTTCTCCGATATCTCCCCCCCCCCCCCCCCCCCCCCCCCCAAAAAAAAAAATCAGGATTTTTGCATTACAAATACAGTAGAAATACACTCGTTTTAACAGCTCAATCACAGGAAAAACATCATTAAGAAACTGTTCAATTCAAACCTTTTTTATGAACACTAAAATTTATAATACGAACGAAAAAATGAAATTGGAAATTATTTTTAAGCAAAACATTTGTCTACTGTTCAATTCAAACCTTCTATTAAACATGAAAAGGGGGAAGGGTGATGCTGCCAGGCGTAAGACGACGAAATAGCAAAACCAAGATGATGTAAATCTTAGTCGCAAGCATAGCAACGACGAAATTTCAAAACAACGATGTTCAAGGTATTACTGTATTCAGAAGTACACCTCGTCAGGGAATGAAGGCAGAAGGCGAGATGACAAAAATATATACAACGGGACAGGAAAACAAAAAGATTAGCACATGATTAACGAGAGTTGATTAGAGGCAAAAGGTATTTTAACAATATTGTCAATTTTATACATTCCCGTACTGTTGTTGAAATTTTTTAAATGGATAAATGCTCATTCTAGAATATTCTTTTCAATAATGTTTTTAACGAGCGCTTTAGAACTCTCCCACTTGATACTATGATTACATCTAGACCAGGGCTGGCAGGTCGGACCCGGACCCGGGTTTAACCCGAAAGTGAGATAAGACCCGGACCTGAAAGTGAATTTTAAAATTGACCCAGACCCGACCCGAAAGTGAAGGACCCGCACAGCCAGGTTTTTAGTTTACAAAATTTGTGCGCGTCTTTAGATTTGGCACCAATGTGTTTAATTATCACTCCACCCTCCGAATGACTCACTGGAAGTGGAGAGTTAACGGTGACGGAAGAATAGCCTAATCCTAATATTTTATTGTTTGTTTGTGAGTTGTGTACATTGTTTGGTCTTCAGTAGTGCTTCGTTTGCTATTTATTTGAATTTGCAATGCTTTTACAGACTTTTTTCGGTGGGGAGTGGTAGCAAAAAAACTAGCCTTACAAATGAATATTTTAAATATAATAATATTGATAAAACATCTACATGGAAAAGTGTATAGTGGCAATCTTGTGACAAACTTAAAGCGACACCTAAAATCGTGTCACCCAGACATATATCGTGAAGTTGAGGATCATGATAAAAGCCTACCTAGCACTAGCAGTACTTCGAAAACTCAAATACAAACCAAGGGAATGAATGTAGGTGAAACTAGTGTTAAAAACTTTTTTAAACAAATTAAAGTTGTTCACCCGCAACTTCATAAGAATTGGATTTAAAATTTTGATTGAACCATTTCTATCTGCAATGAATATAAACATGAACAGAAAAAATCTTGCTACTTTGACTCTCGATAGAGCAAATAGCTGAAAAAAGTTAAAAATACTACAAAAAAAAAAAATGTTTCATTTAAAAGTAGATTGTTGCAGCCGCTTAGAGGATTTTTAGGTATTCAAGCCCAATATGACTTTGAAAACAAAATTGAAGTGAAAACATTTGCTGTCAAGGAACTTCACTGCTCGCATTCAGGTAAAAATTATTTTACATTTCACACACACACACACATTATATATATATATATATATATATTATATATATATATATCGTACGATATTACAGTATATGTAAAAGAATGTTACTTTAAATCTAAATCAGTAATAAATAATTAATTTCATAGATGATGTTTTGAAATAAACCATTCAGTCTGTGTTAATTAACCGAGTACGACTTGGGATCTGCACAAGTTGTATCCATTGCAACAGACAACGGGTCCGATATGATCAAGTGCTGTCGCCTTTCCATTTGAGTTCACTCAAAAAAATATAGAATTTGTTTTCACAAAATTAATTAGAATTTAGAATAAGGGGGCTGAAGAGAGCAATCATACATCGTACTTTGCCCCTTAGCAATGCATGTATAACTGTACCTAGTTACTATTAAATATTAATACAATTAATACTTACTTTCAATCATTTCCAAAATCGGATTAATTAATATATATGGTTAGGCTACTACCGTATAGCCATATAATGTTTTACTATGTTTCAGAAAAAATGTTAATGTACCTACGGTAGCAGTCTTATTACCTATCCTATACCAGATTATAATTATTACATTTTTAATAATGGACCCGACCCAGACTTGGGTCATATACTGAAAGACTACAGGACCTGAAAATGAATTTTCAGATCCGACCCGGCCCCGGACCAGGACCCGAAAGTAAATTAGAAAAATGACCCAGACCCGAAAGTAAATTAGAAAAATGACCCGAACCCGACCCGAAAGTGATAGACCCGCACAGCCCTGATCTAGACGTATGGTTAAACAATACATTAGAATTATTTGCTGCCTGGCTATGTACGGTGGAGAGCGCAAGAAAGCAACTCGCTCCTCCACCAAACCAGACCTAGAGGCGGGGCCACCAGCTTGACCTCCGTGTGAAGAGAGAGCAACGCACGAAACATCATCAGGTAAGGTACACGCGCATTTATGCTGTTTTACCCTAATATCTAACGTTTTACCCGTTTGGCCTATATACACTACCTATACAGTGTACTGAGTCATTGTGTACATCCGATCGAATACACACAACCAACCACATTATCCGGGCTATTCTTTATTAGGCGTGATTTAACAGTATCATTATACTTAAAGACTACATTGATACCAATTGCTTTAAGTAAAGTCGGAAGATATTGAAAATCTACGTGGTAAGGTAGGCTAAGGATATTTATATGCTCAAATTTCTTTACAGTTACACTATTATATCTATCCTTGGCTTTCCTGAGGCAGTTATCTAAAAATGAGATAGGATAACATAATTTAGTACCAATATTCATGATATTGCATAACTCGGAATCTAAAAATTCAGGACTGACAACTCTCAATGCTCTAAGAAATAGCAGAGAAAATAGAAGATTTAATCGAGGGATGATGGTCAGAATAAAAATGCACAAGAGTTATTATTAGTAGGCTTACGATAAACTTCAAATTTGAAATGATTAAAGCATCTCCGAATTTTTAGATCCAGAAAAGATAAGCGTCCATCATTTTCTTTTTCAACCGTGAACTTAATAGATGGGACTAAATTGTTGAGCCTTCCAAGAAATAAGTCAACATCCAAATTATTAGGGCAAAGGCATAAAATATAATCTATATACCTGTACCAAACAAGGTTAAAATTAACAATAGTAGGCAAAATTCTGCTTTCAAAAAATTCCATATACAAGTTGGCTAATACCGATGAGGGGATTTCCCATCGCCAATCCAAACGACATAGCATAAAACTTATTTTGAAACTGAAATTTACAATCTTTGACGCAAAGCTTAATTAACTCGTAAGATTGTTGTGTTCAACAGGGAAAGAATATTCAGAGATCTTATCTTTTAAAAAAATCAAGTAGGTCATCAACAGGGACTTTCGTGAATAACAAGCATACATCAAAACTTACCAGTTTGAAATTAGGGTCATTAGGAAACTTCAGTTTGTCAATAAGATCCATGCTATTTAAAATATGTGACTTGGAAATAGAGCCAACTAACGGCGTTAATAAACTAACCAACCATTTAGATAGCTTATAGGTTACGGAGTCTACTGAGCTAACAATAGGCCTCATGGGATTAACTTTTTTTTTTACTAAACCGTACAAATATGGTAGTGACGGATTGATACTACTAATAATAAGTTGTGGACCTCAATTTATCTGACCGCTCTGGACCATTTCCGGAATCTCTAGGCTGACCCATACAAGGCTAGACTTAATCTACTCTATAGTTAGACTGGAGATATAAGGGGTGGGTTAATTGTGGACCAATTCATACAGAGCGTTTTTCACATTATTATATAATGTACCATACATAATTTTTAATATGTTTGTTGGATTTTTAATTTTGGTGGGCGGTTGGCTAATTTATCTCACATAAAAATAGTAAAAGTGGGCGGTAGGCATAAAAAGGTTGAAGGGCACTGATGTAGAGAATGTTTTGTAAATAAAGTTACATTTTGCTAAAAAGTGCTAATTTTCCCTATGTATGGAGACTTTTGGGACACCCTGTATAATTGAAAGGAATATTCTAGAATGTACATTTATCCATTTTAAAAATAATTTCAATAACAGTGCGGGAATACATAAAATTGACAATATCCTGTTAAAATACCTTTTGCCTCTAATCAGCTCTTGTTAATCATGTGCTAATCTTTTTCTTTGTCCCGTTGTATATTTTGTCTTCTTGCCTTCTTCCTTCATTCCCTGACGAGGTGTACTTCTGAATACACGAAAGAATTGGAATAATTTTTTTCTTTTTCCTTGTGGGTTTGCATCATTCATTCATTTCACGTGTTTAATTGTGAAATTCATCCTATATATATATATGTATATATACACCGCCATATATATGTATATAATAAATATCCCATTTATGAACACCAAACCACAACAGACTTGTCCTCACGCCCCTCCCTTTCACTCCTGTAGATACGAATCTGCCGTCTTCGTATGCACAGGTTTGGTAAATCATTTTTTCGGATAGAATGAGTATGAAACTCGGGTGTCCAAAAAATATTCACCAAATGAAAATTTAATTACTTAATTTCGTTAACATGTTTTGAAGTGAATGTGGCACATTTTGAACATTGATATGATTCCATAAATAAGTATTTTCCATCGGTTTAAGAGTTTTAATGTATTTGACATTGGGTAAAAACGCTTTCGGACACCAGAAGATACCAAGAGAAGCGAAATTGTTTGCTTGTTTTGTTCAATAAATTTGTTATAAAATGAGGCAAATGTCAAAATTAGAAATTAATCCAGAATTACCTTAATGTTTTTTGTCGTTTGAGAATGCTTTAATTATTTTTGGCACGTTGTTGTTTTTTTTTTTGTTCGCAGCATTCTTAGACCCCCCCCCCCCCCCCCCCCCCCCCGCGCGTCGTCGTCGTTCAGTCACCTGTTCACCACGCGGCTTTGTTTATCCCCTCCACATCCAGATGGTTGCCCCACGAACCTCGTGTCGAGTGGGGGTGGGAAGGTCTATTGTGGAGGTGCTGTTTGGGGTCAAGAGCGGACGCATTCGAAATTATCGCCCTTATTCCTTCCAGCGCTGAAGTTCATTGTTGTATGTCTGTATAGACGGTGTAGACTTATGGCTGCCGCATAAGGGTGGAGGTAGTTTGAGATGAGCGGAAAGGAGTATGATCATTCTCAAATTTCTCTTAAGAATTTCTTTTTAACGAGTTTCACTACTTTTAAACGATAATGAGAGTTGTAGTCTTGTAGATATGGACCATGGTTCATTCAAGTTCATTAGCCATGACCGGACGTCGTAAGTTGGAGTGTTGTAAATTATGTAGAAGACGTAAACTCTCATTAATAGATTTCGTACATTTTTCTCTAATCTTTTTAATTGAAGATGAGAAATTTTCCCCGAATTGTTTAATTTTAGGAACGCTAAATTATTTCTCGCGTACCGGATACCCGGTATTCGTAGCAAACCAACAACCCTGTTTGCGAAACAAAATTTCGCAATGTAATAGAATTATTTTTAAGATTAAAGCAAATGGAATTTCTTTGCATTGCAAACGACAGTTTGAACTTTGCTAATGTAGGTTTTACTTTCTAAACAGTTATATTTTGAACTTTTTTTTATTTTTTTATAATTTGTGATGGTGTAAATCAAAAGCTTTTTCTAACCGAATCCAGCAGTTACATTTTACTGTACATACCGTACTTAATTCACGCTATTTTGTTGAAGTATATTCTACAAGAGTGCGCTTCATTCTACTTTATTCCTTTCCTATGAAAATTAATCTATATTAAGATTTCCCGCGTACGCGCGCCTCTGCTCCATTCACGGGACGTTCTTACAGAAAAATTACGTAGGCCTACTGCTTTTTGCGTGGGTGTATTTCCGAAATCATTTTCGAGGAAAACCGGAACGGAAGTTAATGGAGTGACTCGTCTAAAGTAGGGTCTATAGAGGAATGACCCTCGAGAGCTACCGCAAAATAGTTGCTGAAAGCTGCTCCAAACGAAACTAGACCAAACGCGGTTCGAAGTAAACGGATCGTTTGATTTATTTGCACACTCGAAGTGTCTGGGTATGACACATTATTATTCGATCACATCTGACAGACATGCTCGAGTATTTGGAATAAGAACTTTGTCCTCGTTGAAGGAAATGCCATGTACCCCGAAGGACGCTCACTGGCTTGAAAAGGTTTCGTTTCCTTAGAATGACGTTTATCTAGTTAGTAAATTAATTTTAAAATGTTTGTCCAATAACTCGATGACGAAAAGATAATTAATTACACACACACACACAAAGGTTTGGAGTAGCTTTCCTCCAAAGTACTCTAACCTGACGGTAAAATGAATGAAACTTGACGGTGCGAAACGCGTTACTTTACTCTGGCGGGTCGTCCGTCAGCCGGAGGAAGAAGACGCAGCGATCCGTGAATTGCGGCATGATGGCGGGACATTGGCCCCCGGGCGCCAATCGCTTGTTCCCGTGCGTTTGGGAAGACGAGGCTATGCTGAGTAAGGGGCTAAGGAGTGACTCGTCTTACACGATGGCGGGCTATGAAGTTATTGTTTTATGCTTACAGTGGCCACTTGCCATGCTCGACATCGTCGTTATATTTCGAAAAGGTTCCTGCCTGAGGCGACAGGTATAATAGTTTTAACATAATTGTTTTTCTCATTGTCGTTAATTACTGTTAGAGACGGTTGCCATTTAGGCTTTTTTGTAAGTTTATTCGCTGTTAAGCGTGGGTTGCAAGCATAGATTGCAATTAGAAAACCTCGTATTGGTGAAATTAACAATAGAAAGGAGCTTGTTTGCTATGGAGCACTAAAACTGGCCACGAGTTGACCATCTAGTAAAACTTCAGAGCAGTAATATTAAGAAGCATTAGTGCAGTATTTTTTTACGTGTAGTGACCAGTAAACTTAATCGTTTGGACCAACAGGGGTTAGACAAAATAATATGAACACCCGCCGATTTCACCGGTTATCTTTACGGACTGCTCAGACACAAAGTAAACGGTCAAATGACTGGCAAACCTATTTAAATGCGTAACAGTGTGTGTATACGTCATGTTATAACCCTCACGTTGTTTTTACAGATTTGAGTGAATTATGAATTAGCAGTTATGAAAGACCTGTCAGACTTCCAAAGAGGGCAAATTGTCGGAGCGCGGATGGCTGGTGCATCGGTGACGAAAACCGCTCAGATGTTCAATGTATCCAGAGGAACTGTCTCTCTGGTCATGTCTGCATACCAAAACCATGGAAAGAAGCACCGACAAATGCAATAGTGGACGCAAGAAGAAGCTGTGTGATCGAGACCGCCGGGTGCTAAAGCGCATTGTGACAAAGAACCACAAGACCACAGCTCCAAAAGTGACTGCAGAGCTTAACCAGCATCTTGCAAGCCCGGTATCGACCAGAACTGTACGTTGCGAGCTCCATGGAGCTGGATACCATGGGAGGGCTGCAATTGCCAAACCCTTCCTTTCGCACATCAACATTGAGCGGCGCAGAAAATGGTGTAATGACCATAAGAATTGGTCAATGGACCGGTGGAAGAATGTAGTCTACTCCGACGAATCCTCCTTTATGCTATTTCCATGTTCCGGTCGAGTTTACGTCTGGAGACAGCCTAAAGATGCTTATGACCCCGACTGCCTGACCCCAACCGTTAAGCATGGAGGCGGATCTGTGATGGTTTGGGCAGCAATATCGTGGAATACTCTTGGCCCAGCTGTAGTACTGCATGGTAGGGTTAACGCCCAGGTCTATCTGTCAATATTGGCTGACCAGGTCCATCCCATGGTCCAAACGCTGTTTCCCGATGGCGGCGCCGTCTTCCAGGATGATGATGCACCAATCCACACCGCTGGGGTCGTTAAAAACTGGTTTGAAGAGCATGTTAGTGAAGTAGAACGCTTGGATTGGCCTCCACAATCCCCGGATCTTAACATTATCGAGCATCTGTGGTGTCAGTTGGAACAGCAGGTCAGAAGCCGATTCCCACCGCCGGCGTCTTTGGAGGAACTGGAGCAGGGTTTGCTCGAATAATGGCTCAGGATTCCTCTAGCCACTGTCCAAAAGCTGTATGAATCAATTCCCCGACGCATTGCAGCTGTTATTGCCACTAAAGGAGGACCAACTCCATATTAAGTAAGAATAAAAACTGCCATTTATCAAGGTGTTCATATTATTTTGTCCAACCCCTGTATGTCTATTTGGTTGACAGTACATAACACCCTAAATTAACTTAACCTAACTTAATCTAACCCACAATAACGTCGATTTTGTCTAAGCCGAACAGATGTCGTTAGGCCGGAGGAGATTTCTGTTCCCGCGAGACAATTTCGCAAAGAACATTGCAGTGCTGGAGAAATTGTTTGGAGAGGAGGCAAGAATGGATTGCGAGTGTCGATTGGTGGTGAATTTCCACCACAAGGTCCACTTACTAATCTCGCTGAACATTTATGGAAGCAACCAGTGGATGTTGGCTTCTCCTTGAAGACAGCCAGTCTACAACAACTGAAACATTGCAAAATGGGATGCAGTTCTCACAAAATGTCTACAGGCTTTTATTCAGTTGATGCCTAAAAGTTTTCAAGCCCATCATACATGTCACAAAGTGTAAAAGTTATTCAATTTTAATGTGATTAGTCTCCAATGAAGTGGTATTAAAGGTAAAATCTTATTTTCATGGTTCTTGGATTTTTTAACTATTTGGCAGATGGACTCGCATTTTGACCGACTTGTGTGAGAGTTTTTAATTAGTGTTTGACTAAAATTAAAATATAAATAATACTTTCGTTTATACCAACCTCACCTCATCAACCTAAAAATTATTTTTTGTCAAGAAGCGACAATAGC